>JARKHS020014942.1:242500-507158 GCA_030143305.2 Amblyomma americanum | reverse complement strand
ATAACACAACAAAGAAGTACAAAAGTGAGATTAAATTCCGGGACCAAACAGCACGAACCGGGAACCCAAACCGCTACATCAAATATCGACACGTTGTGGGTAATCGTTGTTGGTTGCCTATATGAGCATTGGGGCCGAACTAAGAGGAGAATCTGCAAAACAAGGAAGTGTCTGCACCTTCTACGCGGTAGCATGCACCTGAACCCATGACGCTTATAGCACGCTTATAATTATTAATCCATTATATAATTTGTGTGTATCAAGATGGTATCAACGCAGATCGCCTGTCTCCAGGTTTGGCGTGGAAATCGTCCTATGGTAGTCAATTATATTCCTCTGGTGATTTCGCCTGTGCATGTGGAAGCCTAAATATAATGAAAGTTGGAGTCATACTGATTAAAATTTATCACTCCAGTTGTTATAAAAACGCGGATTACTTTTTTTAAACATAATTCGATCGCGCCGCGTTCCGCTTCGACAGTTCGCGAAATATAATTGTTATGTTCACTTTAATAACACTGCCGAAGCAAATACTATAGCGATGGAAGTAAAACTGCGGTACTAACAGCACATCCGTCACGCGGTGTCAAGGAGAGCGACCGTGTATGCTTATATAATTGGTCGATTGCATGTGTTTTGGAAAGAAGTTTTTTTTTTAATGAGGCCTTCTTGCAATAATGTTTGTGACATCGCTGGGACTAACATTTTGCAACACTGCCAGCACCGTAAGTAATGCCGCATTCAGGCTCACGCATAAGGCAGGAGATAATGTCTAGCTTAAGTGGTGTTTATGCGGTTGCGTCGCATTCCCCGAGCTCTAAATTGGCAAACGTCTTGCAGAATTTTAATCCCTGCAAGCCCAGCCAGTGCCTGCATCACTGCGCTGTCACCTTTTAAGCGGCAACACACCCGGCTGCATTTTTCCTTCGTTTCTAGGCGCAACGTTTGAGAGCGCTGTAATCACGGGTTGCAAGCGGGCATGTCTCGTGGTATTTTCTTTGTATTGCGTGGCCATCTGTCGTGAGCGAGAAAAAAACTAATAGCTAGAAAGTTACAAACGGATGAATTGTACGTTTTGCAGGAGCGTTCTACAACTTTAACCTAACTTCGTGGCTTGCGAAGTTGGTTTGTTAATCCGGCCTAATTATGCAACGAGGCAGAATAAAAAAAGTTGAACTTGCTCCATACTACAGCCAGCGACATGCGTTTGGTCGCGTCGTCTCACAGAGCCTAGGCATATTTTTAAACCCTACGTAAATTTGGCTGCGACTCTTTCTATGATGAGCGCATGGTAGGAACAGTTTCGAGGATTGAAACAGCTTACTTCAAGTTATACTTGCAACAAAGGTGGTGATGTAGAGGACTTCGGAACTCGCTTTTGACATATTGAAAGCACAAAACGAAATAGTCAAAATACAAAAATCAACGAGGTTAATCGCTACAACAGTGGAGCTGGCTACGGATAATTCTGAATTTATAAATTTAATGCAAATGAGAACAAAGGAAAGCAACTTGCACAGAACCTCTCAGAAGCTTGCTCAATTGCCACAGCACACTTTAATAAAAGAAAAAAAGCGCACTTTGGGCTTCAAAATTTGTGATCTTTGAGTTGTTTTAAGTGAGTTCAAGAGTGCATAAGAAGCACAGTAAAACCAAGCCCAATCCAGGTGGTGTATACACAAAACATTGGTATCTCAGACAGCATGAACGGGAAATAAATAAAGTGGAGAAAATATAGCCTGTGAGGTGTTACGTTATGTTCAGGCTTCGTCTTGCTATACCAACACACTCAAAATAACGGAAAGGTTACTGGCACATCTCTAGCAACCGCATAAAAGGCACGCACAATGAAACATTATAAATTATGGTTACATTTTTACTTGAAAATGAAAAGTGTGGTTGTTTTCCTGGGAAAATATGGTATGCTTGCATGTTCAGTAAGTGAAAAAATATGCAGGAAATGGAAAGAAAGAAAACACCAGTTTGTTTATAGTTATTCCGACATCAGCTCTTAGGCGCTACCCTAAACAAAAGTGAAAAAGTTGTCCAATCAAGGTGTTTTCCACCAAGAACAACACGCGCCTTTGATGCTGATATTTGTACAGTGTGACGGGGAGAAATACGAAGCGCCACAATTGCCTCAGCAGTGCGCATCGCAACAGACGCTCAGAGATTGGGTGCCCAAACATAACTATTATTTTTAGCTGTGTGTTCGCATCATTTCTGTTAAAATGAAAGCAAATAAATCCCATGCTGGTAGAAGAAAACTTCCGGCTATTTGGCCCTCTCCACACAACGTCAGATTCACGCTATCCCGCTCAACGTCCCCGTGACTGGGCACGTTCCAAAGCTCACCCGGACCACGTGAACACAAGTGGGATTATTCGAAAGCTCAATCCGCCTGGCCCGCATGTCAAATATTTTCCAGGCCCACATAACAAAACATTTCATGTCCGAAGCATTTGTCTAGGGTCAGGAGGTGAACACCAGAGCGGTCGCTTTCTACGTAGTACAACGCGGTTTAAACCAGAAGCCCCTCATACCGCTACCCCGCGAAAGCGAGAACGCACATAAATTGTAATATCAATAGTAAATAAATCACGCTCACTAGGCATCGTGCGGTGACTAAACTTCCCATCACTGTAGCTCCTTCACAGGCCACTTGAGTGCAGGAATGGCCTAGCACAACTGCAAAGAGAGATTCTACATTATCAGGAAGTACCCCTCGTTCGCATTGCCAGAATACGCCTCAAGCGTAAATTTATGCTTGTTATTTACCTCTACTTGTTAGTGAATTTTGTAAACTTATACGTTCATACACTGAAAAAATATTTTTGTCTGGTATGAGTTTACTGTCGCGTCATCATTAGAGGTATAACTTAATGAAAACCTGAAGCCCACGCACCATGGTACCCTACTGGAAATACACGGGGCAGCTTGCAGCGTATCTCCATAGCACTGTAATGCACTATAATCATGTTGTAAGGGCGCACAGCTAGAGGAAATAACGGAAACGGAACACGTGAAAGCCGTTGGGTTTTGCAGATTTATCAGCTAATGACAATAATAAAGAAGTGACCTTGTTTGTGCGATAACAACGAAACCACCACAACGTGCACGGTCCCTAACTCAGCATTCCTTTCAGTGCTCTCGCCCATTATCACACCAATGGCCAGCCACCAGGCAGATCACGAAAACCAAATGGAACTTTCCGTGAAATAAAAGCACGGTTTTTCACATTTTACTGAGGCCTGTGAGTTCCAAAGGCAGTTTCTTCATGCACGCACTTTACTACAGCAAACGAAAAAAATATCCTCACAAACCTGACGACGCAGCAGCGGCCTCCTGATAATGCGCTTAATCATTCGCTCAACACGACGATGGTCCAACAGCGTTGTCAAATCTCATTTTCGCATCAAATTGCACGGGTTGCTGCCCGTTCCTTTCATCTAGAGGGAAGGAAATAATGAAAACGCAGACATAAGGAAACGGCATGTTGACGTTGGCGTCTTGAAGACACTTTAGCCCAGTGCAGCTGGTCTGCTCAACCTACAGAAGGGATGAAAGTTCTAGACTAAAAAGCCACCTGAAGTGTAAAAGAAGAAAAAAAGAGTCAGCAGACATTTTTACGACTGCTTACGCACGAGAAGCCGTTACCCTTCCCGCTCATTTTGTGAAAGCAGTCACTGCGCGCTGCGGCATGATGTAACCCGGTGCCACGAAGCTGGCAATTCTTCCTCTGCATGGCTCTTCGTAGACACCTCCGTGACGCCTCCGCCCAAATTCTCACCTGCGCGCTAACTTTGTGAAGCCAGTCACCGCATGCACCGCGACTCGGGCTCCACCTTACCTAAAGGGTGAATGCTCAAATATGCAGAATTGTTCTTTCCCTACATAGCATTAGATTTCTGGGAGTCCTCATGCCCTTACTGGCGAAATGGTGCAGCGGTTACGCTTTGCACACCTCCCTTGAGATCGCAGGTGCTGTTACAGGGGGAGCTTGTGCGATCCAGGTGGTCCCGAGCACCCTCGCCCAACCAAAAATTCACAAGATGACCAATCATTAATTAAAGAGCTACCTGTCAAGTAGCATGAGGATGCCATGTGGTATGGGTGCCATGAGTTTTGACACACACACACACACGCGCACGCACACGCACACGCACACGCGCGCAAGCACGCGCGCACACACACGAGCACACGCGCACACGCACATATATATATATATTAGCAGACAAAGAAATGAAATGCTCGTTTGACAAACATATTAAGGAAACCAACAGTCACCGAAAACCCAGGTGCATGGGGGAATTTTTTCTATTTTTTTTCTAGTGCCAATCAATTGCCTTTAAAGAAAATTATTATAAACCAGCAGAAGAAACAACCATGCCGCCGGTGGGATCCGAACCCACGACCTCCGAATATCGCGTCCGGTGCTCTTAAAAAGTGACCTACGGCGACGGCTGTCCAATCTGCTGCTTTCGTGGGTATTTATGTGGGTATTTGTCAAAAAAATTCGAAACCTGCATTAGTATTAGTTTTTCTAGTCCCTCCGAAAAAACAGGTAATATAGAAATGGGTCTGTAATTTTTATTATCATTAACGTCACCTTTCTTGAACAATACCTACACTCTGGCTATTTGCATCCGCTTAGGAAAGATAGCGCTTGACAAAGAGATTAAAAATATAGGTAATGTACGGGGAAATGATATCAAGCACATACTTGATAGGGCGAACCTGCATGCCTTCTGCATCGCAACTTGAGCTATTTCTGGTGATGAACTTACTAACTTTAAGTATATGTTGCCAACATTCGCGGAGCGGCTCTGGATGTTTTGTCCCGGGTACCTGTGAAATTCTGTCGTAGCTCCATCACAATGGTGGAAGGCCCTCAAATTCGTCTCCGATGCTGCTCCCCAAAAAATTGGCAATAGGTCCTAAGTAACATTACCTGCCTTTGTTCTAGATCCTGCAGCCACTACTCTTGCGACCGCGATGGATCGATTTTGTCAAGAAATGCGAAAGCGAAACTTCAAGAGAGTGGCTCGTGACACTCATGGCATTGTACAACTTCTCCTTGTGATCTCACTGCTCTTTCTTCCGTGACCTCTAACACAACGTGTGTCCTTGTCGATATCATGATCATCAACATCATCATCAGCCTGATTACGCCAACTGCATGGCAAATATCTATTCCATGTCTCTCCAATTAGCCCTGTCATGTGCCAGCTGCGGCCACCGTATCCCAGCAAACTTGTTAATCTCGTCGGCCCACCCAACTTTCTGCATGCCGTTCACTGCTACTCTTGAAATACGCTCCGTTACCATTTAGGACCGTCGGATAGCTTGTCTTCGCATTACATGCCCTGCCCAAGCACATTTATTCGTCCTGATTTTGACTAGGACGCCATTAACGAGCGTTTGTTTCCTAGCCGACTCTGCTCTGTTCTTGTCTCTTAACATTACACCTAGCATTTTCCTTTACATATCTCGCTGCTTTGTCCTTAACTTGTTAGCCTCTGTCGTTTCCTTTGTTAGCTTCTATGTTTCTGCCCCATAGGTGACTACCGTTAAGACGCAGTTGTTTTACACTTGCTGATGTATTCCTGTTGAATTCACGAATAAACAATTTGTTGATATTGGCGTGGCTGCGAATGTCTTCGACAGGTGTCTCGCAGCGCGCACCCTTTATTTGCATCCAACGGTGCCAAACTTACATGTGTTGTCTACAAACGGTGCCGAAGTGCCCCAATTCGACGCGTCACCTTTGGCATATGCGCCTTCTGCAAGGCATCGAAACTGGGCCTGACGCTACGGATGAAACTCGGGCCTGTGCAAGGGTACTGCAGGGGCGTGTAGTGAATCAATCGTGCATTCAGAGTTCGCACGTTGCTTAACCTGTGACGCCATTTTCGAGGCTACCCTGTCTGCTTCCCCATCTTAGGGGACCGTTTCTCCCCGCAGCCTTGCTTTTGCGTCAAGGAAATGCCGATGCCATGCGGCAGACTAAAACCTATAACTTCTTACTTTGCGCCCTATAGAAGGCCTTAGAGAGGCGATGAAATTAACAGGTTCTCAAGTGGTCTCCTTGGATTGTCTAATAAAGCCGTAGAGCTCGTTCTTCCCTGGTGAATTGTATTGAGAGAATAATTTCGAAATGCATGTTCTCGAGGACGACGTGGAATCGGTCCAGGTACTGCCATTAATTCAGCAGTTTTGCCTGTGCATCGCTGTATCCCTGGAGAAACTGGACTGCATACCATGGGTAAAACATCGCGTCCACTCGCAGGTCTGGGACTCCATTCGTCACCGTCTCCGTCGAGTGGTGCCTTTGGAACCCAGACTTGCATAAGAACATGTCTTCGTCACGGAGGGCATAGCAATGGTTTTGTCTCTAAGAGCGCCCTTGAATACCATATGCCTGAACAGCACCATTCGTGCTATTAAGCAGTCCCCTTTCTCCTCAAGTGTTGAGCAGCTAAATAGAACTCGCGGTTCTTCGACTTTTATGTGGCTAGTGGCACTTGCCTTTTCACCCAAAGGCGTAGAGAGGATCGCATGTTTCGTGATGAATAACCTATACCAATTAAACCGTATTCTGTTCACCCTCAGAAAAATACAGTAGCCTTGCTTCAGCACCTACTACAAATATTATCGAGCAGCCAAAGTAGAAGACGACAGTTGGCTACGTTTACGACGTAGTACGTGCGCCTGCACGCTTATTCTGATTCCTGATAAATTTGTCCGGTTCAACATAAGTTCTGATCTAAACGTCTGTTCCACCTGTTTCTTAATGAACGAGGCCCGTTTGAGCTATTCTTAGGCGAAACACACACTTTTGGAGCCTCTTTCTCGTCTCTGAGCAGTAATTATGTGGAATAAGTTGATATTACTGGAAAAGCCTGCTCCTCGTTTTCTCTCAAAACTGTTAAATAGAGCATTCGTTCCAATTACTTCATGACACGTTCCAGATAAATCTAGGTCACTGCTCACGGGAGGAAAAGGAGGCGAGCGCCTCAAAGCAGGACTTTTTTTACGCCATTGGGACATGACCAGTGGACGCGTGACATCTGGGAGCCAATGTCGTGAAATTTACCGCCGTAACGGTGCCGCCGCTCTTTCCTGCTCGGCTGGCGGCTGGTGGCCTGCCTTCATTCTCTCTACGTTTTCAGCACTTCGATTCCAAGAAGTACTCATCAAGCGCTGTGCCCTAGTATACCCTGATGGTGCTACCAGGTCCACAATTTCTCCTTAGTATGCTTTGTGATTGTTATAGTGTCATTAGGCTTTTACTGTTGGCATCGGGTGACATTGAACTCAACCCAGGCCCCAACTATGACTCTTATTCTGACGGTCACCCTAGCAATGAACTACTGAAAAAGATTCTTAAGGAACAAGCAAAAACCAACAAAACTTTAAAGGAACTAGTTACAAACCTAAAACACGTCGAGAAAACGGTCGATAATATGAGGTTGAGAATTGAAACAATTGAAAACGATTTGGGTAGGCTGAAGAAATGCGAAGAAAGAATTGATGAAAGTGAAAGACTATTCAGGAGTACGAACAAAAACATTCAAGGTATAACGGCAAAAATAGATGATTTAGAAAACCGTAGTAGGCGCAACAACTTAGTGATTTACGGTGTGATCAAGAAACAGGAGGAGGATGCTAAATCACTTGAGGAACACGTTAAGCAAGAAATCTTCAAAGACAAGCTGGGCATGGAAGTAGAATCTGTCGAAAGAATTCACAGGATAGGTAATCCTAAGAGCAAAAAACCACGTCCAGTCATAGTTCGGCTCTTCAATTTTGCAGAGAAAACGGATATTATGTCAAGCTGTTTCAAACTAAAAGGTTCTAACATTTCCATATCTGAAGATTTTTCAAAAAGGGTACGAGACTTACGCGCTAAGCTATGGCGCTCATCGGAACGCGAGAGGGCGGCTGGGGCGAAGGTGTCGCTTTCCTTTGACAAGCTAAAGGTCAATGGCAAGGTTTTCATTTGGGGCGAAACACAGAAAACCAGGGTCGACATAATCAGAAGGACCGATGATGCGAGGCAAACCCAACCAATTTCCTCTCCAGGAGCAGCAAACTCGAGCAGCAATCATATCTGACCAACCAAAACCAAAACACTAAGAATCCTTTCATTTCATGCTAGAAGTATAGTAAACAAATTAGGTCACCTTAAGCAGCTAATTCTGGGGCACCATCCTCACATTATAATTATAACAGAAACATGGTTACAAGCAGGGGTACGTGATTCCGAAGTTGTCCCATCAACATATAAATTGCTACGTAAAGATAGAGGATCACGAGGGGGAGTAGTAGCTATAGCAATTAAAAGCAACATAAAATATTCAGTCCTGAAGGGTATCGATGACCAAGAAAGTGTGTGGTGCAAAATAACATATTCCGGTAAAAGTATATTACTGGGAGGCGTGTATCGACCGCCAAACGCCCCTCCAGATTATCTTGAAAAAATGTACAATTACCTGTCCCAGCACACTAATTCAAGATCTAAGTTAATTTTATCGGGTGACTTTATTATGCCAGGGATAAATTGGGCGGACTATTCATATGACGGAAAAAATGCCCAAAGCGCGGAAACACTTTTATTTACTGCATTTGGTTTTTCCTTAGATCAGCTGGTTACCGATAACACCCGAGTTCTATCGTCCTCCTCTTCACTTCTTGATTTAATGTTCGTTAGCACTACACTTCCAGGGTGTTCAGTGCGTCTCGAAGATGGCATATCTGACCACAAATTGCTAGTACTATCATGTCCCATATCAGTCACCTGCAAAAAAAAAGAAAACACCGCCTACCTTTGTCAAGGACTATGAGCGCGCAGATGATCCTGCAATTTTGAATGCACTTGAGTGCAGCTTTGCCGAATTCAGCGCATTGACGGATGTGCGTGAACTGTGGTCTTGTTTCAAGAACATTGTACATACTTGCGAAAAGAGATACGTTCCGCTCCGAAAAAAAACGTATAAACAGGGAGTACCCGTGGATAACGCGCGAGATAATTCAATTTAAAAGAAAAATAAAACGACGGCGAAAAAAGGGAAACAAGAACGAAATTGCAAGCCTTGTTAACTGTTTACAGAGCAAAGTCCGGGGTGCAAAATCTCGTTTCTTTGATTTGACGCTGTTTTCTTTCATGGCCCACAACCCTCATAAGTTTTGGCGGTACTTATCTGAAGACTAGCCAACTGGTTCCATCATTACAGATTTCAGTGACGCCACAAGGAAACCTGATGCTATTGCAAATGAATTCAATAAGTTTTTCCAGTCCGTTTTCACCCGAACAGGCTCCCACGCTTCGCTACCCGCTTACACAATCAAGCAACCCATGACAGAACTAGCCATTAGTGAAGTTGGAATCCTCTCTCTTTTACAAAAACTTGACACAAAAAAATCTCCGGGTCCTGATTCCATCTCAAACATATTTTTAGCCCGATACGCTGAATGGGTGTCCAAATACCTGCATATAATTTATACAAGATCCTTACAAACACTCGTAATCCCAGATGACTGGCGCTGTGCGAAAATAATTCCTATACACAAATCGGGTTCTAAAACTGAACTGAATAACTATCGTCCAATATCACTAACAAGCACAAGCTGCAAAATGATGGAACACGTTATTTTTATAGCCATAGTTTCATATCTAGAAAATAATAATCTAATTTACGAAAAACAACATGGTTTCAGAACAGGGCTTTCAACAGTAACGCAGCTTGCTGAAATTACTCATGACATCGCTAACATAATTAATGAAGGCAACCAGATAGATGCAATATTCTTAGATTTCTATAAAGCGTTTGATGTTGTTCCTCACGATGACCTTATAACAAAATTACTATCTTTTGGAATTGATTGTAAGATTGTGTCATGGATTTCTTCCTATTTACAGAACAGAAAACAATGTGTTAAAATAGGTGAGTACGTCTCGCAGAACCTGGATGTGTATTCGGGTGTACCCCAGGGATCAGTTCTTGCGCCTCTTTTGTTTGTCATTTACAAAAATGATATTAATTGCTGTTAGTTCATCGATCCAGCTTCGCCTTTTTGCAGACGACTGTGTCGTGTACATAGCTGTAAAAAAATTAGAAGATCAAATTCTCCTTAACAATTCTTTAGAATCAATCCACACTTGGTGTAAGACGTCGGGAATGAAACTTAACGCGAATAAGACCAAAAGCATCACATTCACTAATAAGAAGCAGCCTCTAAGCTTTACATACACACTTGGCGACACACAGGTCAAAAAATATGATCAGGTGAAATATCTAGGACTCATCCTAACATCCAACCTGCGTTGGGAACCCTACATCAAATCAATTTGCTCTAAAGCTGAAGGTAAATTAAATTATTTAAGGAGAAAGCTGCGTAACACGCCGGCCCATATTAAACTCAGTGCCTATAAAACTCTCATCAGACCTACCCTAGAATATGCGGATATAGTCTGGAGCCCCCATTAAAAAATTTTAATCAACAAATTAGAGCGCATCCAAAAATTAGCAGTAAGGTTTGTATACTCAAAGTATTCTGGCCAGACTACCGCTACCAGTCTAATAATTCAATCAAATATGCAAAGCCTGTCACAGCGAAGAATCATTTCATGAATAAAGTTTTTGTTCTAGCTTCTTCACGGCCACTTCTAAATAACAAATTCACAATACTTAAATCCTCCTTTCGAACACTTGTCTAGAACTAACCATAGTAAAACATTCCGTCAACCAGTTAGCCGTGTAAATATCCACAAGTACTCCCTGTTTCCAGATGCTATATCCTATTGGAATAAACTGCCTGAAGATGCCGTGAAGTGTACGTCCGTGAAATTATTTGTTAAATATTTTGAAAAATTGACTTTTCTGTTTAATTTTCTCTATTATTTTTGTGTTTAGATCACAGAAGATCTCTGTATTTTTGTGTTTGATCACATTGATGCCTTGTTAACACTCCTGCAAGGGCCCGAAAAGGGCCTGCAGTATGTTGAAATAATAATAATAATACCACCACGCGGAGTCTCGTAAACTTGCTGTTCATCACTGCTCTGCGGACAGGTACTCCGGAACTGTCGCCAAGAAGCCTCGGTTTCAAAACAGCTTTCATCATGGCCCCGTCGACTTCCCCGCTAACCGTTGGCCGTCTTGCGATTCCTCTTTCACGCCGCGGCTTCCCCGCAGGTACCGCTGAAAACTTTCGCCGCCCGTGTTCTTCTCCTTTCGTGGAGCAGCCTCTGCCTCCTCGATTCATACTCTTGTGCCATTTTATGGTCCTCAACGCTCCCTTAGAGGAGCACTTCTCTTCGTTGAGGTTGACCAGGCGGCGGCTCGCTCTCGGAAGCCTCTCTAGGTGGTGTTGGTGGCGTCTCCACCGGTGACTCCTGGTTCCTCAAGTGGTTGAAGCTTCTCTCTTTTCCTCACAGGACGGGAGAACTCCAAAGATAGCAATTTTAAACTACAAGCTCTCATAGGACCTGTTCACTGCTGCTGGTTTGCGCGTTTGGTTTAGTTGCTCTGCGCGAGCTGCCAGGCGGGATGCCACCACTGCCGCCTCGACGATTCTGTTCCTTTCGGTGGGCTGTATCACTTTGGCCTTCCATCTTTCTTTCCTTGCAATATAAGGTTTTGCCATTCTCTGGAACGTGCATTTCAATTTTTTCGTCTTTCCTTCCCTCCATTTTGGCTTCTTTCCCCCTAACTTTACTTCTGAGAAAGCACTGGTGGAACGACGGGGACACCAGGCCTCTTCGTTATATGCCATAGCGAACAGAAGTTACCGGGGTTAAACGAGTGCGGTGGTAACTCTGAAAAGGTTATGACAATAGTGCACATGCATATAGTTTGCGTAGTCTGTTGTACTCAGTCGATGATCATCGTTTTATCAAGAACAGGAGCTTATGGTGTGTCTCTGCGTGGAAACAGGGTCTTTACTTTGCATGGTACTGCCTCATTAAGCTTATGGTGCGTCTTTCTCGTTCTTCAACAGCTGTATGGTTGCAGTAAATACGCATCGGCTGTGGGGCTTTCGCGTGAGAGACTGCATTTTTTTATTCGTTTGCTTAGAAGGCTGATCTTAGCTGCATTCTATTGAAAGCCAGGAAAGTGTGATTATTCTGATCTCCTGATCTATATACGGGCACTGTAGACGAGCGTTCTTCAACGAAAATTGATCCCCTTGCCCTTGCATAGATGTGCTTTGCTATTAAGGTTGCCTTTTTGCTGTTCTCAAGTTTGATCAATGCTTCATGCAAAGTTTTTCTAATTTTACTGAGCAGCGAAATATTTAAACCTGCATACGCCGACGAATTTTTTAAATGAGAGGTGTTCTGACACAAAATTTTCTTCGTGACCTGTCTAAACTTTCTCACAACATAGGCAGTGCGTTACGAATAAATGAACGAAAAAAGCTCTGCGAGTGACGATTTACATAAATGTTCGTTGCTGATCGACAATAAGAAAGCTGCGCCATATCTTTGGTTCTATGTTGTTGGCATTCTTGGGATAAGAACACCTAGTGGGTGCTGCCTTTTGTACTCGGATGTCAGCAAGACATTCAAGGAGAAGCATGCACTTATGCATAGTAACGTGCATTTTAAATTATTACCAGGGCTTTTATCACGGTGTTGAAGCCTGTTTTTACCAAAGGGTAATGTTTAAAAATTATCTTGCTTTTCATAAAAAAACAGCTTCATTAGTCGTTTCTTTAGAAGTGCACAAATTATAACCGACTGTTGTCAAGACGTTTTAATTGCTATATTCTCCACGCATATTTCGACCGTGATCTTCACTTCCCTTTGCAAACATTTGAAAGTGATAGGTTAAAGGTACCAATCACCATAAAATCCGGTGTTGGCGTAGTGAGTGAAAAATCACTGACATGACTCTGGCAGGTAATCCCCAGGGAGCAGCCTAGGGGGCTGGCGGGGCACATAGGTAACGCGACCTCGCGGCGTCATGACAACCTGCCCACCGGATGCTGAGCAAACTGCCTACCGTGTCAGGTGGCAATTAAATTAATGATTAGTCGCTGGGGAAGCGTAACCTGGGCCGCATAAGGCTCACCGCTAGTAGCACCTAGAATCGGAGGGCACCGGAGCGCACCTTTATAAAGATGGTCTAGGTTTAGACTTTTTATAGACATTTTATAGACTGACTCTATAGCCATCCTTTAGACTTTTCCTTTTGTCTATAGAGCGCCTAAAGACTAAAGTCTATATTAGCCTTAATTTCCTTTTGCCTATAGACTATCTATAGATAGAACAAAGAAAAAACAATTCCAATTTCCTGTCGTCTTTAGGCAAACTACAGAGTGTCTTCCGACTAAATGTATAAGGATTTTAGATTTCTTGTGGTCTACTCGACGCCTATAAATAGTACATACTGCAGACTCAAAATACTAAAAAGGCCAATTGGCAGAATCACTGGTAATGCCGTATGGATAATATGGTAGCGCTGAATCCGGCGACCATCGCACATTCACCGGAGACACAGGTTTTGCATTCCTGGAACGACAGCGTTCACTGGCTTCTGTGCAATCTGGAAGATGAGCGATTTGATCCATTGTAAAATCTGAGCATCTGTTGGGCCTTTGAGTGAAGACATACAAAAAACAGTTGATGTCCCGAGCAATTAAAAAAATAATACCGTACGTATGTTAGACATCGTGATTAGCTTAGCCTTTCAGCTTGATTAAGCGTATTGGCTTGTGTCTACACATCTTTTTAATCGCGCGCGAAATGTGAGTAGAATCACTGCAACCTTTTTGTCACAAGTTGGGAGGGTCTATAACGCCACAGTCTGTCTCGCACCTATGAAGGCGCTCCATTCCTAAAGTGTCCACATGCTGAATAAGTTGAGTATTCAGAACTGCATGCAGCGGGGAACTCTGCAGCAGGTGCCCGCAAGCTATGTCTACAGTCATCTACCTCTTTGGGCAAACTATGGCTACAGTCCTTCATCTGTTTGGTTATATCCAGAATTAAAAAAAACTGTGGGTGAGGACAGTGCAGCTCCCTCGTGCATATCGTTTAAAAGAACCCTTGAAAAGCTCTTTTTCGTTATAGAGTGAAGTCTATTGTGAACAAATATAAAGAATATTTAATGCTATCAGGCAAAGCGAAGAAAGGCAGCCATTCCTGAAGAGTGCCGGCAAGCTGCACTACATGACATGGACACGCTCTTCATTAAACTAATCGATCGAGACAATTCTATCTCATCTTTCGATTGTTACGGTGCAACCAACCCACTTAACTAAGAGAAGTTTCATCAGCGATTTCATATTTCCCTTTAAAACTTCCTTTAAGTAAAGGAGAAAAAATGGCTGTGAGATTTCAAGTATGTGCCCATCTCTTAAAAACACCGTTAGAAGAGTCTGTCAAATTGTCTTGTGCGCGATTAAAGCAACCATTTATATCTTTGCAGTTTGCTTTCACGTGTAAAATTGTCGCGACGCCACATTAAAAAAGCCAGTATTTTCGTTCTTCCTATATATCTGCTGCTTTGGCGCCGATGGCACACTGATGTCGCTTATATCAGTTTCCTAATCAAAAACACACTAAAAAGACTTTATGCTACGCAACTTTTTAATTATTATTTTAAAAGTGTGCCACCTAATATTAAGTGGGAGACGCAGTGCGTATGGACGAAGCAGCAATGTTTACAGTTTGTTTTTGCGATAACAATAGGCTTTTAAACAGTGACTGAAAAATTTAAGCCTATGAACCAATTTTCCACTGCGGCCTTGAATACTAGAAGAAGCTACACGATGCGCCAGCGTGCAGTGGGAAAATTACCCCCGTGAAACAGGGTTTTGTTCACGGTTTATGCTGAGACAGCCGAAAATCATTCGGGCTGCAAGAAAATCTGTGCGCGGATGTGGCGATGTCGTCAGCGCATTCTCGCGTGGATTACTTTTTCAATGAAATTCATGTTAATCATCCACTAATGGTAGGTCCAGACGATGGTGTTATTTTAATTTGGTCTCCTAAACTCCTGTAAGCAGAGCTGTATGCGCCAAACATCAATTGTGCAGTGACAGACTTCCTATCCTCGTTTGTAAGCGGCGTTATAAGCAGCGAAAACCAGCCGGCTCTCGACTAATAATGGCCTTTATGTCTGTGCCGCTGTGTTGTTCCTAACGCTCGGAACAGGTAGTAATATTAAGCAGCTCCTCTCAATCTGCGCGCTAGCTTTTTAATGCTGCAAGGTAGATGCGCGGCCAGAAATATTGCTTAGCCCGTGAATGCGGATGAAATGGAACTATGGGTTAGTTGGCGTCGTGTAGGCTTTACTTATACTTGGCGGCTTCAGAAACGAACACTCGCATTCTGAGGTTAATAACATGTATTTTTAATCTTTGTATTATCGCCTGTCCGGATCATGGAGCGCTCTCAATAGAGAGGTGCGAGTCGCTTGTTACGTGTAGACGCTCGCTCGCCGAACGTCATGAACAGTGAAGTTTGACCAAATATATTCTGGTTTTTTAACGCCATAAACTGGAGCACGGTACGTTTGTCAAAGTTGCAGTCAAGCGGCACTGTAGGAATGCTAATAGTGTGATGAGTGAATAAAAGTCGCTGCCGGCGACGAATGATAAGCGTGTGCAATCAAGGCGGACGAGCCCATGAGCTGCATCCCGTGTCCTTTGGTTGCACACCCAAGGACTCATCCATCCCTTTTATCCGGGCCGCTGGAGTGGTGTTGGTGAAAGCATTTATCATTATAGAGACTGGTATTCGGGGTCGTGGCATCATGGGTAACGCCCTTAAAAACACTAGGTGGGATTCCTAGTCAGGCACTCCATTGGCGGTTGCCGCAGCCCGGGCGCGCTGCGTTAAGGCCCTTTGGGCCTCGAGGGTGCAGCAGCCGGACAGGGTCGCCTTCCAGTATTCTCGGGTGAGGTTTGGGATAGGGGGTAGGAATGGGTTCTGCTAGCAGGCCCACACCATGCGGTAGGTGTCAGACACCTCCCCACATTGAGAGCACCTCCCGTCGAACTGAGGATTGAAATGCTTTAGAGTTGCCGGGCACAGCGTCGTGTTAGTGACCAGGCGCAGGAGTGTCCGCTCGTTGGCGTTCCCAGCCTTTTGCACGGGGTGGGAAGAGTTTGGTGCGTGTATTTGTAATAATTACACATATCCTTAAAAGTACGCGGCCGCGGTCGTCCACGAGGGCCGCTTTCCGCCGCCGCTGGTCTGCGCACTCTTCATTTTGAAAGCTGAGTAAATGACTGCTTCGGCAAGAGATGGTTTACTTTGTGTTTCGAGAGGCTTGCTCATAAGCCCCGATTATGCGTACACAAATTTCTTGAACAGCATTTGCGGAAAATGTAGTGTGTGCGTTTCTGATCTCACACTCCTACATTACAAAAATGCCAATGTAACTCAGAGCTGGTTTGCGCGAACGAATGTGATGTGACCCGTGCTGTTATTAATGGCTGCGCCTGTGGATGAAAACGTTAATTGTTTCATTGAAAGAGTTTCCATTTAGAGCACATTCGTTGGTCTCGGTCATATTTGTAAGAGCACCCTTAGGTTAGGTTGGCTGTATGCAGGAACTATGTCATTACTGATTTGCTGGGCTGCACATGAAGGAAGAACAAAGTATTTCAACGTAGTGGTAAAGCGTATAATGTCTAAAGCTGGCGTCTGCTTTTGAAACGGCGCAGATCCAGTCTGTATGTGGTCTGAGCTTTTTGCATGCATGATGCACACGGCATGTAAGCTCCGCATCCAGCTTGTTTCTAAGAGCACGCGCTGATGTATAACAATGCTGTTCCTCTTTGTGCTTCAAGTTATCGGCGCAATATTGTGGTGCACTGTATCACACCCATCCTGGTAAATTTTGCATGGCTTGTGCCCGTGTGAGTATCGGCGTACGTACCAGGATGTACGCAGCGTATTTTTCAAGGCGCTTCTTTAATAGCGGTATACGAATAAATGCTGCAATATTCTCCTGTTGTCATCCCAGCGTAAGGAGCATTGAACGGGCATTTCATGAAGGTGCCATTATGAGCAGCTCGTAGTTAGTAAATGCTATATATGGCATAGTAATTCGTAGTCTTCGATTCCAAAGTAAAAGGCAGGCTATACAGAAAAAGTATAGGCAGTACGTATTCAGTGCAGAGGAACAGTGCTCCAGAGATTGTGGGTGTTTTTACAGTATTATGAAATCTCTTTAGCAGTGGTCATGCATATTTAATGAAATGATGCAGCCGGCGCGATGGCTCAGTGGCTATAGTGTTTGTCTGCAGACCCGAATGACGCAGGTTAGATCCTGACCTAAGCAGTTTCATTTTGATGGAGGCGAAATGCTAAAAGCCCGTGTACTGTGCGATGCCAGATCACGGTAAAGAATTCCAGGTGGTTGAAATTATCCACAGCCCTTCAATACAGCACACCTCATAGCCTGACTCACCTTGGCCCTTGAACTCCATAAAAGCCAACTAAAACAAACAGGTTTATCTTTCTATAATGGGATTACCAAGATATGCTTTGCTTTCTAAAGCACGTGTGTAGAGATGGAGTAGAAAGTTTTTTACATTTATCCTTATATTTTTCTCTTGCGCTGTTAATGTCAAAATGCCCAGATGATTGCCGACAGCAGGCCGCAAGAATGATTCTGAGGAAACTGGCCGGATCGTTACATTGAACTCTTAATTGTGTAATAGATGCATACATATGCTGCATGTGCTGCATGTTCCCAGCCTGGGAATCTTCGAACTAAACAAAATTTGTATATTAATCTTCATGTCATTTGCGAAAACCGTGTGGTGACCTTTTTCAACGCTTGTAGACTGTCCATGGAGAGTCTGTAGACACTTGCTTATTGAAGCTTTAGTAGACAGATGTCTTATACAAAGGTCTATAGCATTGCCGCGTAAAAATACACGGATTGTCTATATATAGACTATAGAGCTATGTCTACTGGACCGTAGACAGTCGAATTTTTTCTGCAGTCCCTCTACAGTGTACAAACAAATCTGCCGAAAGTGTATGGTGATAAGTCTAAAAACCGTCTATAGACTGTACTTATTAGACTATTAGACTTTCAGAAGACATTTGTCCATAGACAAAGTCTACTAAAAGTGTATTGTCGTAAATATTGTCACGTAGTGGTGACGGCAGTCGAAGCAGCGATGAAGAGGGACGAAAGGGTCTTCTAAAAGAAAACTGTTTAATGGGCTGACATACACCCAAAATGGACTGAATCACTCGGCGGCGGCGAAGCGTCAAGCGTGCTCTGCGGTCGTCGAACAGAATGCCCGCCGCGGTCGGCCGTGCTCAATTTAAAGCTGATAGCGAACTTTCGAGATAAAGCGTGCAAAGTTACTAGAACATTCCGGAACAACGTAGAATCAGCTCCGCCTGGCTGCGATCAAGCGAGATAAATCCAGTAGCGTCTTGCGTCGCAAAGAAAGCGATAAGGTGGTATGGCGGAAGATTTGAAGAACGAACAAACACTGCAAATATTCGCGGCATTACTCCCCTCTCAAAGATGCATCGACCCGATGCATTAAAGTGAATAATGCGACTAGTAAGAGAAAAAAAAACAGATTTCACTCCCTCCTTTATCCCTTGCCTTAGGGCGCGGTTCAGGTGTCCAACAATATATGAGACCGATACTGCGCCATTTCCATTCCACCAAAAATCAATTATTATTAACATAGAGCTTGGAAATGCAGCGGCGTTTAGCGCGCATAATACGGCTTCAGACGGACTACATGAACAACTTCTGGTCGTTCGCGGCGTCGCTGGGATGCAGTCATTGCGTCAGGGATTACTTCATAATCCAGTTCACCTAGGCGACGAAGAACCTTGTACGGGCCGAAATAGCGGCGCAAAAGTTTTTCACTCAATCCACGGTGGCGAATGGGCGTCCACACCCAGACTTGGTGTCCTGGCTTGTGTTCCGGGTTGCGTCTTTGTAGGTTGTAGCGTCTGGCGTCGGACCGCTGATGATTTTTGATCCGTAATCGGGCAAGCCTTCGAGCTGCTTCTGCGCGCTGAAGGTAGGCGGCAACGTCGACGTTCTCTTCTTCTGTAACGCTGGGCAGCATGGCGTCTAGCTTGGTCGTGGCCTCCATGCCATGGACGAGCCTAAAAGGCGTCATCTGGGTGGTCTCCTGCACTGAGGTGTTGTAGCTGAAGACGACGTAAGGCAGGATGACATCCCAAGTTCTGTGTTCGGCATCGACATACATGGCGAGCATATCGGCGATGGTTTTGTTCAGGCGCTCGGTCAGTCCGTTGGTCTGCGGATGGTATGCAGTTGTCCTCCGGTGGCTGGTTTGGCTGTAACGCAGGATGGCTTGCGTTAGTTCCGCCGTGAATGCTGTTCCTCTGTCCGTGATGAGCACATCGGGGGCGCCGTGTCAAAGAAGAATGCATTCTACGAAAAATTTGGCGACTTCGGCTGCTGTTCCGTTCGGTAAGGCTTTCGCCTCGGCGTAGCGGGTCAGGTAGTCGGTCGCTATGATGATCCACTTATTTCCAGATGTTGATGTTGGAAAAGGGCCAAGCAAGTCCATGCCGATCTGGTGAAAGGGCCTTGAAGGAGGTTCAATAGGGTTCAGAAATCCTGCTGGTCGTGTGGGATGGGTCTTTCGTTGCTGACAATCTCGGTAGGATTTCACATAGTGTGCGACATCGGCAGATAGTCGGGGCCAGTAACACTTGTCTTGAATGCGGCGGAGGGTGCGAGTAAACCCGAGATGTCCATCTGTCGGCTCGTCGTGTGAAGCCTGTAGAACTTGTTCGCGGAGACAAGCAGGTAAAACAAGGAAGTAGGCTGTTTTGCTCGCTGCAGTTCTTCTTCACGAGGACCTTATTCTGCACACAAAAGAAAGACAGCCCTCGCTTGAATGAAACGGGGGGGTGACGATACCTTTCCTTCCAGGTACTCGATGAGGTGTTTTATGTTGGGGTCCAAGCGTTGCGGCTGGGCAAAGGAGATGGGGCTGGTGGGTCCCAGGAAGGCGTCCTCATCGTCGTCCGGCGGCGGTGTATCTGCAGGGGCTCGTGAGAGGCAATCGGCGTCAGAGTGCTTGCGTCCGGACTTGTAAACGACGGTGACGTCAAACTCCTGGAGACGCAGACTCCATCGAGCGAGTCGGCCAGAGGGGTCCGTCAAATTGGCGAGCCAGCACAGCGCTGACCACCTTGAATGGTCGTCCGTACAGGTAGAGGCAGAATTTTGGCGTGGCCCAGATGATGGCAAGGCACTCCTTCTCAGTTGTCGAATAGATAGACTCAGCCTTGGAAAGGAAACGGCTAGCGTATGCGATGATCTTCTCCAGCCCGCCGCTTTATTGAACGATAACGGCACCTAGGCCCACGCTGCTTGCGTCGGTATGTACTTCAGTGTAGGCGTTTTCATCAAAATGAGCGAGGATTGGTGGGGACTGTAAACGACGCTGAAGTTCCTTGAAGGCTTCTGCTTGCGGCGCTTTCCATTTAAACGGCACGTCTGTTTTCGTCAGTTGGGTCAGGGGCTCGGCATTATGCGAAAAGTTTTTCACAAATCGTCGGTAATATGCGCACAGCCCGAGAAATCTGCGTACTGCTTTCTTATCGGTCGGCGGTGGAAACTGTTCAATAGCAGCTGTTTTCGTCGGGTCCGGGCGTATTCCCTCCTTGCTAACGATGTGGCCTAGAAACACTAGCTCTTCGTAGGCAAAGTGGCACTTCTCTGCTTTCAAGGTTAGGCCAGACGACTTGATGGCGCCTAGTACAGCTCGAAATCTTTTGAGGTGCTCTTCAAAGTTCGAGGCGAAGACAACGACGTCATCTAAATATACCAGACACATTTGCCACATCAGGTCTGCCAGCACTGTATTCATTACTCGCTGAAACGTCGCTGGTGCGGAACAGAGACCAAATGGCATCACCTTGAACTCAAACAGCCCATCCGGAGTGATGAATGCTGTCTTCTCGCCATCTTTTTCGTTGACCTCAATTTGCCAATACCCGCTCTTGAGGTCCATCGATGAGAAATATATGGCGTTGCAGAGGCGGTCCAGTGTGTCGTCGATGCGGGGGAGGGTGTGGACGTCCTTCTTTGTTATGTTGTTCAAGCGGCGGTAATCCATGCAGAATCGAAGTGCGCCGTCTTTCTTTCTCACTAGAACAACCGGTGCTGCCTAAGGGCTGTTTGAAGGCTGGATGACGTCGTCGCAAAGCATTTCTTCGACTTGGTCCCGGATGGTTTGTCGTTCTCGCGGTGACGCACGGCAGGGGCTTTGACGGAGAGGTCAGGCGTGTTGGTCCGTTATGATGCGATGCTTGGCATTCGGCGTCTGTGGCACCTTCGGGGATGTCGAAAAACATTCACTGTAGCTTTGAAGCAGATTGCGGATCTGGTCTTGTCTGTTCCGGTGCAGGGCTGGATTGATGTCGAAAGTGGGCAAGTTCTCTTGGTCAGGCGAATCTTCTGCGGAGGGGTCGGAGAGGACAAAGGAGTCTCGTACGTCGGATATTTCATCGAAGAAAGCAATCGTCGTTCCTCTGCTAATATGTCGGTATTCTTCGCTGAAGTTAGTCAGCATTTATTCGGCCTGGCTATTGCGTAAAAGTGCGATGCCTCTTGCGATGCTGATTCCTCGGTCTAGGAACAACTGCATGTTGCCCTCGATGATGGCTTCAGCGTTAATGGCTTTCGTGGCGCCTACTGTCACGATAACGCTTGATCGGATTGGGACGCTCACTTCTTCCTCGAGGACAATCAGGGCAACGTGATTTTCCCGAGTTTTCATCGAAACGATGGCTTCGTCCGTCGTAAGCGTGATCAGCTTGGATCGCAGGTCGATGATCGCCTGATGCTCATTAAGGAAATCTATACCCAAGATCACTTCGCGGGAGCATTGCGGTAGCACAAGAAAGGCCACAGGATAGGTATGTCTTTTGACAGTCACTCGCGCTGTGCATCGTCCTGATGGCGTAATGAGGTGGCCCTCTGCGATGCGAATTTGTGGGCCGTCCCAAGCCGTTGTGACTCTTCTCAGCTGCGCAGCGAATGTTCCATTCATCACCGAGTAATCGGCTCCTGTGTCGACTAGAGCGATAACTTTCCGGCCGTCGACAGTAACTTTTAAGTCGGAGGTCCTGGCTCTTGCATTGCATGTCGCTCTCGGCGTCGGGTCACACCTTCGTCGCGTATGCGAGTCGCGGGTGGGGCGTGTGGTCGAAGCTCTTCTGGGTGGCGGCGTCGTTTTCAAGGCAGCTTGCGTCGTGGTCGGGGTACTCATTGTGTGCGGCGTCGGTGCAGCGAGTGCCGGTTCTTCATGCGGCGTCGCGGGTGCAGCGTCTTCATGGGACGTGGTCGGTGGAGGATCTTCGGCGTTTCGCTCGTGAGCAATCTCACCTCCAGAGGTTGCTGCCTTTAGTTTCCCCTACGGGGGGCTGAGAGACCTTCCTCGTACCGCGGCTGCGTAGCTGTGGCATGACGACGCAAAGCGCGAGGTTGATGGTGAGGATGAGCGAGAAAAGCGGTTCGGCGTGTGCTCCTCTCGACGCAGGTACTCATCGATTTACTGTGGACGTTGGCCGAAGCGTGGTCGTGGGGCGTTAACGGTAAATCCTCGAAGACCCATACGTCGGTACGGGCAGTGACGAAGAATATGGCCGGCCTCACCGCAATGGAAGCACAACGGCCGGTTGTCGGAAGTCCTCCAGGCGTCGCATTTCCTGGGGCTTGAGCGTCGGTCAAAGACTGGGCGGGCGGGAGCTGGGAGGCGGCGTTGTGGAACAATTGGCTCTTCTCGGGGAGGACGTTGGGGTTGTCGCTGGGGCTGAGCATTCCTTACTGCAGCGGCGTAGGTCATGGCCTCGGGTTCTGTGGACGTCGGGGTGCCAAGTGTATGTTGCACTTCTTCCCGTACCACATCCATCAGAGTCGCTGCTTGTGGCTGTGAGGAGGATGGCAGTAATCGGCGTAGCTCCTCTCAGACGATTTCGCGGATAACTTCACGCAAGCTGTCGCTGGTGGTGGCCGGCGTGTCCGAACGGATTGCACAGGCAGAGGAAGGGCGATTGTACTGCCGAGCTCGGACGTCGAGGGTGTTCTCAATCGTGCAGGCTTCTTGCATGAATTCCTCGATTGTTTTTGGTGGCTGGCGGACGAGGCTTGCAAAGAGTTGCTCTTTTACGCCGCACATTAAAAACTGAACTTTCTTTTCCTCGGTCATCTCGGGATCAGCGCGGCGGAATAGGCGCTTCATCTCCTCGACGTGACCGCAGACGGGCTCATTGGGAAGCTGGATCCTGGTCTGGAGGAGTCGTTCGGCTCTTTCTTTCCTCACGACACTGGTGAATACCTTCAATAGTTCTCTCTTGAATAGCTCCCATGTCGTAAGGGACGATTCGTAGTTTTTGTACCATGTGCGTGCGGAGCCATCCAATGAGAAAAACACGTGTCCAATCTTTGCCGCATCATCCCACTTGTTGAATGACGCCACGCGCTCAAATTGGTCCAACCATTCTTCAGGGTCTTCGTCTAGGGATCCATTAAATGTTGGCGGAACCCGCGGCTGCTGCAGTATGATCAGTGTCGACATCTTCGGCGATGTTGCGGTGCTCGTAGCAGCGTCTTTTCGCTGTTTGGTGCGGTCCGGCAGTTTCCCGAACTCAGGCTCCTCTCCCTGGAGACGTCGACTGGCTCGCTGAGCTGCTGCTTTGTCCTCGGGTGCGAAGCGCTTAGGGCTGGCTTCACGACTTGAAGGGGGCGTCCGGAACATGGAAGGCTACCCAGCACCTCCACCAGATGTCACGTAGTGGTGACGGCAGTCGAAGCAGCGATGAAGAGGGACGAAAGGGTCTTCTAAAAGAAATCTGTTTATTGGGCTGACTTGAACCCAAAATGGACTGAATCACTCGGCGGCGGCGAAGCGACAAGCGTGCTGTGCGGTCGTCGAGGAGAATGCCCGCCGCTGTCGGCCGTGCTCAATTTAAAGCTGATAGCGAACTTTCGAGATAAAGCGTGCTAAGTTACTAGAACATTCCGGAACAACGTAGAATCAGCTCTGCCTTGCTGCGATCAATCGAGATAAATCTAGTCGCGTCTTGCGTCGCAAACAAAGCGATGAAGTGCTCTGGCGGCAGATTTGAAAAAAGAACAAAAACTGCAAATATTCGCGGCAATATATAGATTGTCGACAGGAGTTCTCTATAGACTATAAAGTGTATGTACTTCATGGGCGAAGGAGGAGGAGGTGGAAATGCAAATAGGTTAGCCGAAAGAATCACCCGTTTGTTACCGGCACGGGGGAAAGCGGTGAGGGGATAAAAAGATGGAGAAAAGAGAGTAGCAGAAAATTGAAGTCACTATGCAACCTCACAGCGTTCGGTAAATTCACAGCCTAACGTGTAGGTGAGAAATTTTCAAGAAGTGGACCAGTGCCTTGGAGGCCTTCACACCCAATGATCGCCGCGGCCAATGGCCGAGAATCTTCATTTCCGTCAGTGGGCGCACGGCAGAGAGACGACCTTCCGGTGCTGTAGGCAGGGATTCACAAAGAATGTGATCTATTGCCTCGTCAAACCCGCAGTTGGCACATGCAGGGCTATCAGCCACACCGATTAAGAAAGAGCAATGATTGGTGAAAGCGACACCAGGCCAGATGCGACGCAGCAAAGTTGCTTCACTTCGTGGTAGGCCGGATGGAAGCTGGAGCTTCTGGTCTGGGTCCAAGGATTTTAAACGCGAATTAGAAGAATGGCCTAAATGCCACGCGGCAAGTGTGATGGCCCGCGCTATTGGTATACATTCGAAAGGCTTTATATGGGCAGTGGAGCATTGCTTAACCACTCCACCACTGCACCAGAAGAGGTATGAGGTGTCTCTTAGCCTGAGTCGCTTTGGGACGTTAAACCCCCCTAAAACATCATTCTGTAAGCTAAAAGAGCGTCATTACTGACCCGAGGTACTGCCCTTGATATTACTCGACACTTTACACAGCGGAGTGCTGATGAACAGTGACTCGGCGCTGGCAATTCTGCAAGGAATTAGCAACATCTGGCGGATCGAGTTCATTTGATTCATGTATTAGGGCAGTACTCAGAAGTAGGACGCTTATCCCAAGGCTGCATTGCCCACCGATGCTGTTTAGCAGGCACGCCGAACTCAGCGAGTGGCGCAATATCCTGCCGCGTTAAGAAAGCAGTTATCTTCAAGCTGCGAAACTACAAGATATCGTTCTTCCCTGAAGGTCGACGGGATTTCTGCAGTCGAGGCTTTAAGGGCATGCTTGTCTTCTCCGAGCAGTTTGGGCTCACTACAAAGTGAGATGTTGGAACCATTTGACGGTGAGGTATCAAATTAGCATATATTTAAACAGCGAAGGCAAACAACTGTATAGGAAAGACTTCAACGAGGTAACAGTAAGAGAGAAAGAAGAGGGCAGAGTCTCACTGGATATTAGGCACTCCACTTGAACGGAAGATCATGACCTTAGTTTTCAGGAGACGAATGATAATTTCACAAATATCATTACGCAGGGGGCAGCATAAGTAGGGGGTATTTGGGTAGCTACACAACATGCCCACTAGCTCTCTCTGGTGGAGAAAGACATGATCGAGAGACGATGAACTGTGAAATCATTTAACAGCACAAATGGGATGATGCTGGTTGATCTGTCAAAGTTAAACAAAAAGCATAAAGCAAACGACAAAAGAACACATAAGACGTGAATCAATCCAGCAGCAAAGAACATAGGTAATCTAAGCGGGGTCAAGAGGAAGTTAGTCATTGGGAAAAATCAGATGTACATTCTACGAGAAAAGGAGATCCATGTCATTGCCAATATGCATGTGATAAGTACAGTTGCCGAGGAATGCCACATAGATTACACACACGAAGCAAAACAATTCGGATGCTAATGACGAAGAAGGCAGCGTGCACAAACGGGACATTTCATAGGTAACCAAAAGGGCAGTAAATACAGCTTTGCAAGCAATGCACCAGGTTGAGGTGGCAACGAGGATCAGTTAACTACAAATCTTTCAAGTGACAGTAGAAATACTGTGCGACGCAATCTTGCCACTATCTTGACGCAGAGGCGCATTACCTTCAGAATCCTGAAACCTTGAAAAAATCCTAATATCGTCTTAATTTACAAGATAAAAAAGTGTGGATGAACCAGCCTACTGTCCGTAGTTTAGAAGGTTATTGCTAAGGTAATCGCTAACAGAACTAAAGCAGCCTCATACTTCATTCAACCAATGAAACAGGCTAACTTACCTGAAGGCCACTCGACATCACTCGATCAATCAGGTGATAAAGAAATGGGCACTGTAAAGCCAAGCTCTCTCCCTCTCTCTCTCTCTCTCTCTCTATATATATATATATATATATATATATATATATATATATATATATATATATATATATATGCTTCGTAGATTGCAAAAAAATCATTTGGTTAAGTCTAAATACAGCAGTTATGCAGGCATTTCATATCCAAGTTGTAGAAGAGGTAATCTATACCGATTGCACAGCGACCATAATCCGTTATAGAGAAAGTGATACAATAACAATCAGGAAAGGCTGCAAGGAGACACGATCCCTCCAGTACTATTCACAGTGCGTACAAGACATGATCAGACAACTGTATTCAGAAGAATCGTCGATGAAATTTAATTGCGAATACCTTGGTAATCTTTGATTTGTGATGCCATTTCATTGCAGTTTCTAGGGGCCTGAATCGCAGAAAATGATCTCCAATTTACAGAGGCAAAGGACGACGGTTGTTCGAAAAATTATTAGGAATATAAAATAATGTTCAACCGTCTTCTAAGGCAATATCACCCAACACCAGTCTTCTAAGGCAGTTTACCTTAGAAGTACACCTAGCTAGGGTAGCTAGTCCCCTCAGATCAGCACCACAGGAGTGAAATAGCTAGCACAGTAAGAGTGATGTGGAGTGCAATTAGTAGGCACTCTGAGGTCAACACTGTGTCAATATTACTAAGAGAAAAATATATTTCTAATGTTTGTTTGTTTTTTGCTCAAACCTGACAGCGCGCGGATTTATCAGTTTGTTTGAGATGCAAGATGCTACCAGATTAATCTCTATTCATTGCACTCAGGCGGAGCCGACTCTACGTTGTACGACACTGTAGTGGTTACTCTGCGCAGCGTATCTCGAATTTTTCGTTCTCAGCTTTAAAATGAGCACGGTCGAGAGCGTCGGACATTTTGTTTGACCACCACCAAGCCAAAACCACGAAGAAGACTGAAGGCCCCAGCGCCGCCTCCTTGCCCAAGCGCCTACGTCACCAAGCGAAGATCATCGCTCTGATCGACGGCGACAGCCTCGCCGAACGTATGTATGCAGAGGGGGCAAGCTGGACAAGTCCAGACAAGAAGAGCTATGGATGGCTCACACTAGCTTCAGTGGTGACTGTTGCTAGAACCCAATGAAGTCATTTTTTTTTGTTTTTTTAACAATTAGAACGCAAATTCTATAAAAGGTTGCAGCATTGAGCTGTTCAGTTTTAATTAGCGAACTGTATTCTGAAAAAAGGTCTTACCACATCGAATAAACATTAATATGCAGCCACAATTTCTTGCGCCTCTGTCGGAATTCATTTCGTTTTTGTTGGTCCCAGGATTGGAGTTGGTCGCTGGAGTCGTTTGAATGGCATGTTGCTGGATATCAGGCGTTTGAGCGTGCGTCCTTTTTCCGCCTTCAAGATGTGTATTTTTGATTTCGTGCTGTGTTTGTGCTCATGAACTAACTGCAAGAATGCCCGGCTACTGTGCGCTCCTAACTACAGCTCGAACTATGCAAGAGAGCCGAGCGTGCGAGTGCACGTGTTCCTAACGACCCGATGCCGTAGCGGCGGGCGGCATGGACCAGAGCGGCTCCCAAAAGGATTTTGCTCCCACGAAGAACCCAGTGGGAAGCTAAGATACAGTGGTATAAGACGTGGCTTAAGTGTCGATTCGGGGGATTTTTTATTAACGCAATGTGCGTTTTTACGACTGAACGTATCCAGCAACAGCGGAATCGGCTTGCTTACATTGTCGGAGCACCCGCAGTGATAGCTCATTGGTTAAGGCGGTCGTTTACTGAGCCGGAGTACTCGGGTGCGAACCCGACTGCGGCGGCCGCGTTTAGATGGAGGCGAAACGGAAAAGCCGCCCGTTTGCTGTGCGATTTGAGTGCACATTTAAGATCCCCACTTGGTCGAACTTTTTCCGGCGCCCTCCACTACGCCACCTCTTTCTTTCATTCCAACCTTTATCCCTTCCTTCTTTTACGGTGCGGTTTGGGTGTCCACCGAGATATGCGAGACAGCACGTCATGTTCTTTCCTTAAAACCAATTTTTGCCAGACCCTGAAATGTGCTCATTCTTCTTTTGGTTCTACCGCAAGCCGAACCGAGAGGTTTACGTTTTTGCGATATGAAACGTGTTCGTAGAAATTTTTTTGGTCATTTCTGCTCTGCGAAAAACATGTTGTGGCGAGCGACCACGTTAAAACGTCCAAGTACACAGCTGTGAGGACGGGGAAGATAATTGAAGTGCCGCTGAAAGCCTTAAAGCTGCAGCCAGATACGGTACTGACTATGCTTCCTAATTACCCTCAGCACCTCTCTCGTAAAAATGCATGCACTCGAGAGGCTTCGGAGGAGAAAAGAAAATGTGTTGAGGACAAATCACTCTGCATTGCCATGGAAAATGTCTTGAAGAAAAACAAGACAAGCATAAGGCATTTATAAGCTTTTCTGAATTTCTTCATGATCTTCCAAGCTTTACCACTTCGCCGTTTTTGAATATGATCAACATGGACTCGAAGCATTCCTAGATTTGTCTGTTGATCAGGGCACCTCTCTGCGTTCATCGGTGATTGTTCGTGACAGCATGTGTGTGGAAGTGTATGTTGTGGAAATCCACATTGTGGAACGTCACGGTGTGAGTGTGCCTGCGCAGTTGCAGACCTTGCGGCAACTAAGTGATATCCTTCATCGTGTAGGGTGTCTGAGCACTCCTCATTCTTCCAACAATGACCAGTGGGCTCATGAACTGCTTGCAACTTTGTGGGTACTGTTGGAAGAGTTTACATGCAATGATCAACAGCATAAGCTACACGGGTGGCACCTGGAAATTGTGAAGTCCATAAAATTCCAAGTGGACCTCAACCTCGACAACGTAGCACGCTACTCGCCAGACCTGCTCGTATTTGCAAGCCACCTCTACACCATTTCGCCGCATGCTTACAGATTCCTGAGAGGTTCACTGAAGGTAAAGTTGCCTCGTCCTGAAACAATGACACCTCTGCTCCGCTCAACAAGTTAACCCAGCCACACAAAAACAAGCCTCCTGTCTCCTGTCACATGCTAAGAAGGTTGCTAGTACCGCAACGAAAGAACGTAGTTATTATATCTAATAATGAATGGAATCCACATTAAGTCATACTTTGATTTGCAAGCTGGATCAGTAACAGGTGCAGCAGTCAAGACTGCAAACGCGGCGCAAATGGCGTATGTTTGTATGACTAGGTCTATTTTCAAATAACATAGATGTTGTGCATACTTTGTCAGTCGCTACAGTTGATGCAAAATTCTTGCATGATTTTATTGCGAATGCTAGTCGTCAAGCTTGAGCATATTGGATTTCAATCTTCAATAATAATAATAACTGGTTTTTGGGGAAAGGAAATGGCACAGTATCTGTCTCATATATCGTTGGACACCTGAACCGCGCCGTAAGGGAAGGGATAAAGGAGGGAGTGAAAGGAGAAAGGAAGAAGAGGTGCCGTAGTGGAGGGCTCCGGAATAATTTCGACCACCTGGGGATCTTTAACGTGCACTGACATCGCACAGCACACAGGCTCTTTAGCGTTTTTCCTCCATAAAAACGCAGCTGCCGCAGTCGGGTTCGAACCCGGGAACTCCGGATCAGTAGTCGAGCGCCCTAATCTTCAAACTTCAAACATTTTATTTCTTCCTTACGAAGAAAGATGAAGCGGAGGCAAAAGGCCTGTAGCGCCTGAAGAGTTGAATTGAGTTGAGTTCTTGAATGCTGCAGGTTGGGTTAACCTTGCTTATTCTGCCGGAAATTGCTCCACCGCAGCACGCCTTCTATATTAATAATGTCCTAAATTCTGTCGCATCTACCCCGCTATGCGCATAGTCTCTTATAATAGCACACATCCCTCTCCCGCAGTCACCATCTATGCACATAATCATTCTACACAGTCCACATCGCAGTCCACTCCAGAAGTCACCATCTAGGCACATATTCAGTCAAAGTCAAAAATAGGCCATTGTAGTGCCACAATCCATACACACATTCACTCACTGTATAACGTAGTCCACTTCAGAAGACAGCATCTACGCACACATTCAATCACAGTAGGCCATAGGCCGTTCCTGCTGTCACCATTTAGAAACAAGATCCGTGTCCTGTATAAATGTTAATAGAAGGCGTGCAGCCTCCCTTCTGCATGTCTAGTTTCCACTCGGGTAGACAATGTCCTGAACTGTGCTGTGACGGGTTCCTGTCTTCTTGAAAGAAGCGGACATCACATGCCTTTTCGCGTTGTACTCTGGGCAGTACATGATATAATGTTCGATATCCCCGCACACACCACAAAAAGAACAGAGCGGAGACGATGCAATGCCCGTCTTATGCATCCAGGCAGGAGTGCGAGAAGAGGCCGTGCGAATTCGATTTAGTAGAGTCGCCTGGAGATCGTCTCAGTTCCTTGGTCACACATGGCTTGTGGGACGCACACCACAAGGTATTGAAATGATAGAGCACCGTTTTCCTGTAGAGATTTTTCCATCTTGAGGTACTTTTTTTTATTTATTCCTTGAGAGAGCTTTATGGGCGAGATTGTCTGCCAACTCATTACCGTTGACTCCAGTGTGAGAGGGCACCCATTGGAAATATAGAGTAAAACCTCTGCTGTGCAGATTCTGCACCAAGCGCAGAGAGCTTATAGGCAAAGCATCCGTAGAGAATCCGCGCTCTAACCTCATAAGGGCAGGCTTTGAATCAGTTAGGATGACAACAGGTTGAGCCGGACAAGACCCTAACTTCCGTAAAGCACCCTCAATAGCAACACTTTCAGCCGTTGTGGAGACTACTTGCCTGCAACCACATATGTAATCTAGTTAGGTAAATATTGGTCATACTTTCCAGGACGGGCAGTGAAGTGAAGGGGCAGTGAAAAAAAGCTTCGTGTCGTCTGCGTACATTACAGGATCAGGTGAATTTAATATTTGGGAGATATCATTATTATAAACTAAGAATAATTAGGTCCTAGTATGGAACACTGTGGAACACCTTGGGTTATGGCTAGCCTGTTGGAACAATTCTTATTTATTCGAACATACCGTAAGCAGTGTTCTAAATCGCGTGTGAGGAGATCCAGTGTTATTCCGCGCACACTCTAACCATGTAACTTATTAAGGAAAATAGTATGCTGTACGCAGTGAAATGCCTTGCAAAAATAAAAAAAGAAAACAAGGTGCATCTTTGCTGCTCAACATTATCGATAACTTTCTCTTCAATTTTGAGCAGTGCTTGTTTGGTGGACCTGTTCTTTAAGAAGCCGTACCGTGTAAAAGCTCTAATGTTATGTTTGTCAAAAAAGTTCTGCAATCTGTTGTTAATCGCACCCTCAAATACCTTTGATAATACAGATTATATTGAAATAGGCCTATAATTAGAGATATCATTCCTGTCACCGCTTTAATACATTGGACACACGCGAGCAATCTTGAAGTCGTCTGGGAACACCCCCGTTTCAAACATAAGATTTATAATGCGAGCCAATACGCCAGATATAGATTAAGAGACGTACAATAACGGCACAGCTGCTACGTGGTAATACTCAGGCGATACGTTATTCCTAATGTTATTGATTATTGCTTCCACTTCATTTGGAGTTGTTGGCACTAACACTACAGAATTAAGTAAGGGTGCAATGGGAATCGGGTAGTCACTTCTGAGTTCGGGTTTGTAAGTTGTTGGAGTGCCTACTGTCACGAACAACTCGTTCATTGCTTTTGCCAAGCTGGAACCACTGATCGTACGATCTGAAGCAACTTCATTCTATTCGCGAACCAAGTTTTTACTGAATAGATTATTTATTTCTTTCCAGACTTCTCCCTGATAATTTCGGACTTTCGAAAACCGCTCGGTGCAGTACTTAGTCTTGGCGGCTTTAAGATCGGTATTAGGGGATCTTTAAACTTCTTAAATTATTTTAGGAGAGCTATGTCACGGCTCCTAATAAAAGCACGGTGCATGTTATTCCGCATCCGAATGCGTCGGTAAAGTGATTTTGTCATACAGGGCTTTTTGTACTTCTTTCGATTATTCGTTCTTACATGAAGAGGAAAGGCATCATTATTACACACCAAAATTAGCTTGAAGAATGCAGCATAGCTTATTTGCATCATGAACTGTGATGATATCCGAAGTTGTACTATCAATTAGAGTTTGAAATCTAAGACGGCTGGAGTCATTGATGTCTGCAATTGTGTACTGCTTTGTTTAGGTTTCTCTTGTTTAGTTTAACGAGAATAATACAGAATGCACGCAGGTGGTCGCTAATATCACAGTTAGCACACCCGATAGGGGCTCTGGGGACATTTGATTGGTTATGCATACATCTAGCAGAGTGGCTGCCTTCGTAGCCACCCTTGTAGGCAAAGCTATGTAGTTGCAGCAAGCACAAAATGACAAGATACTCTTAAACTCGCATGCATTGGAGTTTGTAGCTAATATATTTATATTCACATTGCCCATAAGTGTTAAACGAAGTGTAATAGAAGCTTGGTAGTCAAACAGGCGCTCCAGAAATTGAAAAAGTCTGCTTATTACTCGTGGGTGGTCGGTACATTGAAACAATAATAACCTGTGACAAAGATATAAAAAGGCACTCATAATTGGGAGTTATGATCGAAAACTCTTCGATTACAGTAGGCGTGTAGCAGTCTTTCATATAGATTGCAAGACTGCCGCCTCTTCCATGAGGCTTCGTCAAACAATTGTACTTATAACCATCAAGGTAAAGAGATTCGTCCTGTGTGGAAAGCCAGGTTTCAGAAATCAAAACAGCGTCAAATTTTGTGCGCAGTGACGAAAGTAGGAGGGTAATAGAGTCACCCTTGTTACGCATGCTCTGAACATTTACATGCATAGCCGAAAAAAAATGTTTCTCTTAACCTCACTCGGAAAATAAAAGCGTCACAGATGTAGCAATCGCAACGTGAATGAGACAGCATCATAAAATTGGAGCAGAAATAGAAGTCAGTACACAGCAAAGTTTACATAGGTCATTTTGTTTAATTTGTCAAGTTCAAGGATCCTGAGGACATCGTTTCCTTCAGAGTGCCTTGCAAAAGTTTTTACACAATTTGTCTACACAAATTTCTACTCAATTTGCTTTTTGCGCGCAACCGCAACGCCGTCCAACATTTTGTTTGCTGAAGTCAATTGCTCGCTCACATAGACTGCATCATCATCTGAAGATCCAAGCGTTTTGTTTGTCATCATGTGCTTACTAGCTTTTGCCAGGGGCTCATGCCGCTTATCCCGACGGATAAAATGAACTACAATGTTCTGCTCTCCAGAGTTTTGCGTGTTAACAGTGTGGCGTATGTCGATATCTCAGTCAGTCACTGGTTCACCAACTGTATCGGCGATTTTTTTAACAATAGCAGCAGGATCATCGAAAGTTTTCACACCCTATATTTCCAAGTTGTTCGAGCGGCTGTATTGCTCAAGCTCCTCTACTTTGAGCGTGAGACGCTTGTTTTTCGTATCAGATTTTTATTGAACTTTAGCACTTCAATGACTTTTTGACCAATTGCTTTTACCTCAGAGCTTATCTTTTTGCTTCTTCGCATGTGTAACTGCAAAACTTTCCTTCATGGCTCATGCCCGAAAGGTGTGAGTGTTTTTTCCATCCGTGTAAAGGATCTTTACTACTCACTAACGCACCCCTCTCTGATGCGGTTAGAGAAGGCATTGAAGCAATGGGTACCGTACGGTTTCAGAACGCCTGCGGAATCAGCACAGAGATGTTCCTCGAAGCTATGGCTTTTTACCTAAGGTCGACGTTTATCAGCTTCAATAATGAACTGTTCGTACAGAGGCAGGGTGTGTGCATCGGCTCCTGTGTCGCACCTCTACTCAGCGATCTTCTGATTGCAAAGGCGGATCGTCGGCTAAAAGAAGCGTTGCTCAACACCAACGTAATAAGGGTTTTTCGTTTTGTCGACGACTTCCTCATCGTCTACAAAACGTCTGATCAGGACCCAGGCATGGACGTGAAGGCATTTTCAAGGTATTTTCGAAAAACTTAGGAGAATTTGAATTGACAAAAGAACTCCCTGATGAAGGCCAACTTCAGTACCTTGACCTGCGGTTGTTTCCAAGTGAGGACCATCTGTGCTGGTGCTACGCTCCGAGGTCAAAGAAAAGCCTTTTGCCATACTCTTCCTCGCATTCGAAGCTCGTCAAACGAGCAATAGCCTTGGGCGCCTTGAAGAATGCCCTCAAAAGACCGTGCCATCACCGTCAGAGAGCTAGCACAGAGTCCCAGCTGAAAACGTCTACGCGAAGCGGGCTTCCCTGATGCCCTCATTTCAGGGATTGGATTCAAGCTCCTAAAAGATCTCCGTTAATCTGGCCACCCGAAGTAGCCACGGAATGAAAAAGAGAAGAGGGCTGTTATGCCGTATCTACACGGGATCAGCCACTCGTTGAAGAAGATAGTAGGGCGTGCTGGAGTGGATCTGATTCTAACTGCGCCCAGAAAGCTCAATTTGCTTTGCAGATTGGTGAACGAAGATGCCCCAAAACCAGCGCGGTGCAGTAAGAAGCATGAACAAATGTTCACCACCTGTGACACGGAGGTAATTTATGAGATCCCGCTGTCATGCGGTGCATCTTATGTGGGTCAAAGTGGATGTTGCATAAACAACTGTTTACGAGAGCACGCCACTAACATCTGCACGGGATACGGGAGCACACTGGCAAAACACGTGTCTGGCTGTCACTGCACACCTAACTTTGGACGAAGCCAGATTTTGAGGCGATATAATCACCAGCACAAGCGCGAGCTGTATGAAGCTTTCATCATAGATAGGAAAGCCGCGTCATGCGTTAGCACACCATCGATGGCACTGACAAGAAGAGAGATTCAATATCTTGAATAACTATGACGACATGATACGACAGAAGGAATTCTTCCTCGCATTCCACTGTTTTTGGTTTTTTCTTTCTAGTATTTACTGTGAGCAATGCAATAAAACCTGCAGTTGTAAGTCAGCGCTGTGTGTGTGCGCGTCTCCTTTCTCGTGTCCCATGTAAGCGCGCTGTTTCTCGGTGAGATCATGTACCAACTGGCCCGGCAACTGTCCTTAATGCTGTCTACTACCTTTAGTGAACGTAATTCCGCTCTCATTTCTCGCTTGAAATCTTCGAGGGCCTTCACAATTTCCTTCATTATGGCAAGGAAAGTTCAAGCAACAAACATAAAGCAAAATTACAAGGCAAATGAAGTTTGACAGCAGTGCACGGCTGGACAAAAAAACGGGAGTAGCAGTATCGTATACTAGCGCTTACCTGCGAAGAAAGCAGGAAAAATGAGCGATGTGCGAACGGCTTGCGCACTGTTGTCAAACTGTGCAGAAGCCTCTTGCAGGGACGTCTTTTGTAGGCAGCTTGGGCGGAAGTCCAATGTTGAACGCGCTTGATCACCGGAAGAGGGCTACATGCAGTTCGAGTAGTTCCGTCTTGAGCCGACGATGCGTCAGCCATTTGGTGCCACGTGCTGGCAGGCAGAAAGCGGTCACCACGGATAAGGTTGCGAAGAGAGCAGGAACAATGAGCGATGTGCGAAAGGCTTGCGCACTGCTGCCAAACTGTTGATATCCATCATCTCGGCCAGCAGTTGCATCAACAGAAAGACAAGATCGTTTTTTCAAGCCTCCGCGTCTAAAGGTAGTTTATGAACATCCAGCTGACCAATCACGACCTTTCTTTTTTTGTCGTAGACCCTGTCCACGTGTGTAGATGTGGCAGCATTAACTGGTAAAATAAACGCAATGAAAAGAAAGCGCATGTACTTCCAAGAACCAAAATGTACCGACTCCAAACACAAAATTTTGGCAGCATCATTTAACACTTTATGATTTAACTCCTTCAGTTGTCAGTTCTTCAGCGGCTTTTATGTGAGCTGCACGAGCCCGAACAGAATTACCTTTTGAAGATTGCTCTGACATTGTCATTAAAAGTACTAAATCCTTCGAACATGAAGAGGCAAAATGTAAAGTTGGCAATAAGAATCTTCAATTCATCAACTGTGGTCGCACATCATAATAGCAGCCTTCAGCATGCTGATGGCATTGCTCAGTATATCAGCGCGCTGCTAACGTGGCGGAATATTTTTAGCGTTAAGACAACAAAGGGCCAGTGCCTTTCAGACGACCGGCAACAACCTATAACCTCGTCATCTTGTTCCCAGCTTTTGAGGAAAACCATGCAGTGGCTAGACTAGTGGGAAAGTTTCCGGCCCGAAGTAGGACATTTGACGAGGGAAACGCACTCATATTTATGTCACATAACTCATGCGTTCCACGAGATCACTATCTACTGCCTTGAAGAACTTGGTACGCAGTATGTATTACAAGGCAAGTTTCAGACCGATTTTCTCGAGGATCGCTTTGGGCGGTACCGTCAGTCGTCTGTTGCCAACTATCATGTGTCAATTAGACAGATTTATGAGTCTGAGGCAGAGCTGCGGTTGCAGAAAGTGCTCGAGGTGCCAGACATTCACATGCTGTGCGATGTTCCTATCATTAGTGCTAACTCACTGCTAAGCCAGTTTGACGTCCCAGTTAGTGACAGGGATATTGAGAAAAAAGTGGCAAGGCTTCCAGCTGTGACTTATGTTGATAGTTACTGCGCTCATTGCAGCTCTAGAGGAAGTGTTGTGCCAGCCATGCAAATGAAACCTGGTAATAGATGATGCATAGATAGACATTGCGAGAAATTTCCTTAATACGAGCATGTCCAGGTGCGGGCTAAACTTCTCGCGTGAACTTGTTTTGAATGCTGTTCTTGCCACAGAAATAGTGCTCGACAAGCTTAGGAACACGAGGAAGTATTAAATATATTAGAATTACGGGACCGGGTTGCGAAGTGAATACCATATAATTACATGACATGGAGTAGATACCCAACAATGATGATCAAATATTAGATAAATCCCTTCCAATCAGTGAGGGAAAGGTTTCTTTCATGTTTAAGCAAAGTGATACCTAAGGCGCGAGGCTACGAACTGCGACGATTTTTCCCAGCCATGCTTCCTTCAAAACTGTAGACGCGGAATTAGTTTCTACTCGTAACACAAGTAAGCAAATTTAATTATATTTTGCGGCAACGCGCAGCTTATATGAAAAATGGGCTAGGTGAATCCAACTTCCAGGACGATCTGACCTGAGTGATGTCACGCCGCCGTGTGAGGGCTTTCAGTCTTCTAGGGGGTGTTGGCCGAGCACGCTTGCTTTTACGCCGCCTTCGAGTCATTTTTTTGGCGCAGATCTGCAAATAATAAATTTCTTTTAGAAGCCCTTTTCGCTGTCTTTCTGATTGCCGTCACCACTACGTGACAGCTGGTGGAGGTGCTGCATACCAGATGTCTTTGTCGACCTCATCCCCTGCAAGCCGCCCTGAAGCAGAGACCGGGAAAGCCACCGAAGCCGCCTTACTCGAAGATGAATTGAGAAGCTGCCGACGTTGTCACTCCCGAACACGGACTACTATCGAAACGCACGTCAGTGCAGAAGGGCTCCTCAGAGTCAATGTCAACCATGGGTACTACCCCGACGTCCATTATTCTCCACCAGCTCCGACTGGCGCCCCTCATTCAAGAGCTAACCGTGCGAACATCCATGAAAAATGGCTCGAGCAAATGGAACTTGTGGCCGGATTCAACAATTGGGACGACGAGAGGATAGTAAGGCAAGGTTTCTACGCTCTAAATAACCCAGCCAGAATTTGGTTCGCAAACCACGAAGCTTCTGCCAAGCGAGAGTTCCTCAATGCATTCACAAGCATCGTCATGGTAGAATAAGTGCAGCTGCTTCGGCAGTCACGCATCCAGAATCCGAATGAGACAGTGGCCGAATACGTAGAAGAAATGAAGCGCCCTTTTCGACGCGCCGATCCTAGCATGATGGATGAGAAGGAGGAGTGTTTGATTCGAAGTGCTAAAGAGGCACTTTTCACTGGTCTGACGCCCACTGCACTAAAGATCGTCACTGCATTAACCAGTAGCGCTGAATTTGCTAGCGAAGCAGCCCCTATTGAGAAAACTAAGGAAGCACGCGAGCCAGCCATTTCTCTGGACCACTCCAAGTGACCTCGGCAACCCTCGTGGATGGCACAGCATTGGGGGACAACCCGTAGGATGTAATATTACCCATTTTATAGGAATAGCTGTGTCGCCTGTTACTATCTTCCGATAAGCCTCAAGAAGAGACCCTCGCGTCAATGTGTGCGAAAAAGTGCAGCATGCGCTGGGCTCGCCGTCACACACGCCTCCAGCCGATGCTCAAGCCATGGCCTGCGCCGCTGCATTACTAAGTCCTCCGCCCCAACGACGTCCATTATGTCCTCTTCGATGGGAACTATTTGTCCCAGGACGCCGCCCTTTGCCCCCACCCGCCCAGACTACGAGCGGCGCTCAAGCACCAGGAAATGCCAAGGCTGGAGCGCTCCCGAGAACCACCCAGTGCCCTTCCGTTGCGGTGATGCGGGCCATATTCATTGTCACTGCCCGTACCGAAGTATCGGTCTTCGTAGTTCAGCCATTGACGCAGCATAACCTCGCTTTAACCAACACCCCCAAGTAATCGACGACTACCTTTGTCGGGAGGAGCATATGCTGAACCTACTTTACCGCTGACCGTCGCCGTGCGCTGCGCGTCGCCACGCCGCCGCTACTGAAGCCGCTGTGCGAAGATCTCCCAGCCCACGGCGTATACGACAATCTAGACCACGACGTGAGCCCCTTCCGAATGAAAAGCTTCAGGGACATGTACCGACAATTCGTATCCCCTATGAAGCCGCGACCCGACGCCGGAGACGACGTGCAACGCAAGAGCCAGGACATTTGACTTAGAATTGGCTATCGAGTGCCGTAAAGTTATCGCTCTAGATGACTTAGCAGAAAACTTTTAAGTGATAAACGAAACGTTAGCCACGCAGATGAAGAAAGTCACAGCCCACACACCACGGCCCACAAATCTCCACCGCATGAGGCCACATTATTAGGCCATCGGGACGAAGCGCAGCGCGAGTGACTGGCGATGAACATATCTACCTTGCGGCCTTCAAAAATAATTTATGCGATAAACAAGTACGCGTTAGATTAAGGAAAATACTGCATGTCGTCGTCAATTACAATCTTCTTTTAGACTAGGAAGATTCTTTAAAGTAAAAGGTTACAAAATTTATCTTCTGGTAATCATTTTGACCTCTGCATCCTGTCAGCCTCCTCTGCCTTGTGTGCGCTTGTCGCGGGGAGCCGCCTTAACCCGAAGATGGCAGGCCACCACGGTCAGCAGTAAGCATAGCTCATGCTAACGATGCTGAAGATAGGTTTACGGCTCCAAATGGAGCTTTCAGGGGATTCATTTGGAAGCCATGCGACTCAGACATTTAGGGGAAGCGCGAAGGATGGAAATATATAGGCTTTGTGACGGAGGCTTAGGTTAACGCTCAGGCGGCAGCGAAACCACGGCGGCGACCGAGTCTCTCGCCTGTTCAGGTCAACAGGCGCTCGGGTTGAGCTATGGCAGTGCAGCTACTTCTTCTTTGCCTCAGTAAATATAGAATGATGCCCTTCTTCTTCACAATGGCTAATGAGAGAGAAGGAGCCATCCTGGCGACTGAGGGTGCCGACAACACAACCGGGTCATAGTATGGCTTGAGTCGTTGGACATGTACAGTCTCGCGACCACGTCGGCGGAGATGGGAAGACAGTGTGAGGGGCACAGTAAGGTAGTTCACAGAGGATGTGCGCTCTAGGATGCAGTAGGGGCCATGGTATTTCGAAAGAAGTTTCTTTGAGAGGCCGGGAGCAGTGCAAGGGATCAACAGCCAGACGATTGAACCGGGTGGGAAATGCGGATCAAGCTGGCCTTCGTCATGGCGGTGTTTTTGGCGCCCCTGAGTGTCTCCCGTGAGCGACCGTGCAGTCGGCGGCAGTCTTCTGCGTGCTGGGCAGATTCAGAAACAGTTGCACACTCAGATGAGGCAGGGCGGTAAGGGAGAACTGTGTCAATGGGAGCGGATGGATGTCGGCCGTAGAGCAGAAAAAATGGGGAGAAACCGGTGGTGGACTGGGTAGCAGTGTTTTAGGCGTACGTAATATAGGGTAGAACGAGGTCCCAGTTCGTGTGGTTGGCAGTAAAGTACATCGCCAGCATGTTGCCCAGAGTGCGAATAAATCGTTCAGTTAGACCATTTGTTTGATGATGGTAGGCTGTACAAGTCCGATGAACGATATTGCACTCCGAGAGTTGAACTTTAACGACATCAGACAAGAATACGCGTCCTCTGTCACTAAGGAGTTCACGAGGAGGACCGTGGCGAAGAATAAAGCGCTGCAAAATGAAGGACACCACTTCACGAGCTGTAGCAGGCGAGAGCGCGGCGGTTTCTTCATACCGGGTCAGGTGGTCAATGGCAACGATGACCCAGCGGTTGCCAGCAGCGGTATACGGCAGAGGGTCGTATATATCGAAGCCTACATGGTCGAAGGGGCGATGAGGACAATGCAGTGGCTGCAACTGTCCAGCAGAGTGATGAGGCAGTTGCTTACGGCGTTGACAGGACGGGCAGGATCGGACGTACTTCAGGATTAAATTATACATGCCTCGCCAGTAGTACCGGAGACGGATGCTAGCGTACGTTTTGAAGACTCCCATGTAGCCGAATTGCGGGTGAGCGTGGAAACAGGTGCAGATTTGGGACCGGAGATGTCGGGGAATGACGAGAAGCCATTTCTGTCCGTCCGAGTTATAGTTGCGCCGATAGAGAAGATCATCTCGAATTGTAGAATGTGAAGCTTGGCGACGAAGGGCGCGGGATGCTGGAGGCTTAGATGGGTCGGAGAGAAAGTCAAGAAGAGAGGCAATCTATTCATCTTTACGCTGCTCAGAAGGCATGCCGTAGGTGGTGAGCGAAGGTGCAAAGGATTCGAGGGTGGAGAGGCTGGCAAGCACGGCCGGTATCGGGGAGCGGGATAGGGCATCAGCGTCCTTGCTGAGTCACTCAGGAGGTGAAATGCAAATCATGATCAATGAGTTAGACAGGCAGAGCAGAACGATGGGTTTAAAAATTAACATGCAAAAAACCAAAGTAATGTTCAACAGTCTAGCAAGGGAGCAACAGTTCACAATTGGCAGCAAGAGCCCGGAAGTTGTGAAGGAATACGTCTATCTAGAGCAGGTAGTGACAGCAGATCCGGATCATGAGAATGAGATAACTAGAAGGATAAGAATGGGTGGAGTGCATATGGCAGGTTCTCGCTGATCATGAGTGGCAGTTTACCAAATTCCATCAAGAGAAAAGTGTACAAAAGCTTTATCTAACCGGTACTCACCTATGGGGCAGAAACGTGGAGGCTAACGAAAAGAGTTCAGCTTAAGTTAAGGAGAACGCAGCGAGCCATGGAAAGAAAAAATGATAGGTGTAACGTTAAGAGACAGGAAGCGGGCAGAGTGGGTGAGGGAACAAACGCGGGTTAATGACATCCTAGTCGAAGCCAAGAGAAAGAAATGAGCTTGGGCAGGGCATGTAATGCGAAGGCAAGATAACCGCTATTCCTTAAGGGGAACGGATTAGATTCCAAGAGAAAGTAATCGTAGCAGGGGGCGACTGAAAGTTAGGTGGGCGGATGAGATTAAGAAGTTTGCAGGCAAAGGGTGGATGCAGCTGGCAAAGGACAGGGTTAATTGGAGAGACATGGGAGAGGCCTTTGCCCTGCAGTGGGTGTAGTAAGGCTGCTGCTGCTGCTGCGGCCCGACCGATATAAGACACGTATGTTATACTCTTGAAGACGGAGAGCCCATCGAGCCAGGCGACCGGAGAGATATTTCAGCGAAGAAAGCCAACATAGGACATAATGGTCGGTGCCCACATTAAACGGACGGCCTTAGAGATAAGGTCTAAACTTGCCAATAGCCCAGTCAATGGCCAAGCACTCTTTTTCCGCCACGGAGTAGTTGTATTCAGCCTTCGTGAGGCTGCGGCTGGCGTAAGCAACCACAGATTCCTCGAATTCAGACTTACGTTGGGTGACCACAGCCCTGAGGCCAATGCCACTGGCGTCCGTGTGTACTTCCGTTGGGGCTTGCGGGTCGAAATGACGCAAGATGGGTGGTGCCGTGTGGAGACTGCCCAAGGTGTTGTAGGCGTCGTCGCAGGCAGGCGACCAACTCGAAAAACCACGTTGCGGCCGAGAATTTCAGTTAAAGGGGCAGCAATGGCCGCAAAGTTGCGAATAAAACTTCGAATATAGGAAGAGAGGCCTCGGAAGCTGCGCAGTTCCTTAATGCATGCAGGGTTTAGAAACGCTGTCACAGCAAGAAGTTTGGCGGTGTCGGAGAAGACTCCCTCTTTTGATACAACGTGACCTAAAGTTGTCAGCTCACGAGCCGCGAATTGACACTTTCTTAAGTTCAGTTGAAGGCCGGCACCCGTAAGGCATGTTAAAACGTGCTTCAGCCGGGACAGATGAAAGGCAAAGGCGGCGAAAAGATTACAATGTCGTCTAGATACTACAGGCACGTCTTCCATTTCAGGCCACGCAGAATGCTGTCCATCATGCTCTCAAAAGTAGCCGGATCATCACAGAGGCCAAAAGGCATGACGGTAAAATCATACAGGCCAACAGGGGTCACAAATGCGGTTTTAAGGCAATCGTCGGCTGCCATGGGAACCTGCCAGTATCCAGAGCGTAAGTCGAGAGAAGGGAAGAGTTCCGCTCCATGAAGGCAGTCCAGAGCATCATCAATGCGTGGAAGAGGGTAAACATCATTTCGTGTAACCTTATTCAGGCGGCGGTAATCAACGCAGAAACGAATAGAGCCATCTTTCTTCTTCACGAGGACCACGGGCGAAGCACGGGGACTGTGTGAGGCCTAGATCACGCTGCTCTGAAGCATGATATCAACTTGGTCGTAAATAACGTGGCGCTCACTGGCTGAGACACGATATGGGCGCTGCCGCAGAGAGGCGTGGTCACCGGTGTCGATATGGTGGGCGACAGTCGACGTGTGGTCAAAGCGGGTTGGTGTGAATCGAAGCAGGAACGACATTGATGAAGCAGAGCGAGAAGTTTAGTGCGTTGAGGTGTAGGAAGAGAGGCGAGGATAGAGGGAAAGAAAACGTCTCGAGACGAAGAGCCAAGTGCAGGAACCGGTGGGCTGAGGGCATCGACGTCAAGGGACGGTGAATCGTCATTTTCATCGCGACAGAGAATGAAGTAAATGATTTGCACGGTACAGAGGCATTCACCGCGACGCACAGCGGAAGTATAAGTAAACGTATTGGTCACGAACAAAGCGCTAAGGCCAACTGACAGAGTGAGGACGGCGTAAGGTATGAACAGATACTTGCGGCACAGCAAGATGGGCGATGGTGTAAAGAGTATGTTGCCTTCATGAACAAGGTCAGAATTTAGGGGCACAAGAACATAAGAACAGACAGGCAGTTCAGTGTCTTCGGCAACGACGGCTTTGGTAGGAGCAGCATAAGGGGCACCGGGCGGCGAGGAACCGCTGAGCGCAAAGAACTCAAGTTCAGCACGAGCACAATCGATGACTGAGTTATGGCGCGACAGGAAGTCCCAACCCGATATGATCTCATGAGAACAGGTTGGTAAAATGACGAATTTAATCAGGTAGAGGATTTCCTGAATAACGACGCTAGCCGTACACGTCGCTAGCGGCGCAATAGCCTGCGCACTTGCGGTGTTCATGGAGAATCCAGAAAGTAGGGTCGTCACTTTTCGCATAGAGCGGGAAAAGCAGGCGGCCATGGCAGAAACAGCAGCACCGGTGTCGACAAGCACCATAACAGAAACACCCTCTACGGAAACGGCGATCAGATTAGCGGGACATAACTGAGGCCTTGAACATTTCGCTGGTGGCGCACTTCTTGCCGTAGGAACTGCGGCGTCTAGTCTTCCTCTTGGGAAAAATTCGGGCGCCGACGCATGGGAGAAAGGGAGCGGCGACGAGGAGACGGTGAGCGCCGGGTGGAGAAGTGGTGCGATCAGGTGAAAGCGGGCGACTCTGTGGCGGCTCCGCTGGCGGTGAGTAGTCACTGGGTTGAAGCCAGTAACCGGCAACTGGGAAGATTGGCGCACAACGACGGCAAAGCCGCGCCACATGAGCAGGCAGTCCGCAAGAGTAAAAAATAGGCCGATTGTAACTAGTACACCAGGGATTGTCGAATTGTCGAAACGGTCATAAAAAAGGCGTCGGAGCGTGAGGAACTTGAGGCACAGACGCTTGAGGCGGAGTGTAGGTTGGACAGTAGTTAGGCGGCCGCGGCCGTGCGACGGCAGCAGCGTAGGTCAGGGGTGCAGCGATAGGTGGGGGCGGCTGTGCTGGTGCGGGCGGAGGGACCGGTGGAAGGGCTTCAGCCACTTGTTCGCTGATGGCAGTGCAAAGGTCGGGCTCCAGGTGTGGAGATTGCACGGAGTGGTATGGCAGAAGCGATAGCTGACGTGCAACTTCTTCACGCACAAAATCTTTGAGGTGCGCCAACAGTTTCGATTGGTCGGGTGCAGCCGACAGGCCGGCAAGCGACTCGACAGGTACTGCTGCGTGCTGGCGAGTGATGACCCTCTGCTTGCGCAGCTCGTCGTAGCTCTGGAAGAGACTGACGACTTCGGCAACGGTGCAGAGGTCTCGCGACAGCAGCATCTGAAAGGCGTCATCCTCGATGCCTTTCATAATAAGCTTGATCTTGTCCTCTTCGGACATCTAGGCGCTGAGGCGCGAGCGCAGGTTGACCACGACATCAATGTAGCTGGTGAACGTCTCACCCAACTGCTGAGAGCGCTCGCGCAAGCGGTATTCGGTGCGTAGCTTGCGCACAGCAGGGCGTCTGAACACTTCGGTGAGGTTTGCCTTGAAAGCAGTCCACGTGGAGAAGTCTGCCTCGTGGTTTCGAAACCACAGGTTGGCATCGCCGGTCAAATAAAAGATGACATTGTTCAACTTGGTGTTATCGTACCACTTGTGTGTGCTCACCCGCTCGTATGATGTGAGCCAATCTTCAGCGTCATGATCGTGTGTACAGCTGAAGAGTACAGGGTCCCGCTGCCGGAGGGAGCGAGAGCAGAGGACTGGTGAGCCAACCTGCACGGCTTGGTGGTGGGCGGCTTCAGGCATAGCGGGCATAGCGGGGGTCGGTAGCGTTCGGTTGCGCACGTCCATGGCGGTACGAGGATGTTGAACCAAACCTCTACCAAATGCAAAGAGGGCTTAGGTTAACGCTCAGGCGGCGGCGAAACCACGGTGGCGACCGAGTCTCTCGTCTGTTCCGGTCAACAGGCGCTTGGTCTGAGCGATGTCAGTGCGGCTACTTCTTCTTTGAATCAGTAAATATAGGATGATGCCCTTCTTCTTCAAGAGTTAAACACCTGGCCATAGCAAACGTTCCCTGCGTTGAATAGACTGATGACAGATGACGGAGACGATCAGACACAAGATACAAAGTAGGAGGCTGTCAGCCAGACCAGTTAGGCGGAAAGGCTGCTGCAGCGACCTAGGGATATTGGGCAGCGGGAAATAGTAGCGCTCCTTTTGCTTCGCCACTGGCTTGATGTCCTTGTACAGAAAGTTTCCGCGTGTTAATGAGTAGTTCTGCCTTGTGTTGGGGTCAAGCATGGCTCATTTTTGAACGATGGTTGCCTGAATTTGCCATGAGTGAGCACTAAACCCATTTCAGGCTTAAAAGAGAAAAGGGTTCTCATTCAGGAAAGCGCTGTATGATACTACTTTGTTCGCTGCTGCATTTTCGCTCTTTGTCGCGCAGAAACTTCCTATCGCTGCTTTGTGTTAACTGTTAGGAAAACGCGTTGTTGCGTTTTCTTTCTTGCCAAAAACGCAGCAACAATTGCGGCAGCTTTGTGAGTATCCTATTTGGCGAAAGGCATGCCGCTCGCTCCCTTTCCGCAGTTGTTTATTTGAAGATGCATAGTTTGGGCTGCGATCGAGAACGAACAAATTCGTATGGAATGAGGTGCGCGAAAAAGGCGAAATGACACTTTTGCACAAGAACAAACAAGAAACGCAGGACTCCGATGACCACGCGTGGGCATTAGCGCGCATCCGACAAACATGTTTTCGATCAAAGGACGGGGAATAACTTTGTTGAATAGGACGTGCGTGCCTAGACTACGTTCGCGAATTTAAAAGCGCCAAGAAAATGCCAAAACCCAACAAGTGCGAAAGCGTGAGGTGGAACAGAAGCAATGGAAGCGAAGTTTCATCTGTCAACTTCTCAGGAAATTAATTTTAAAAAATCACCTCACCATCTCCTTTAAGTAGTATCTACTTTTATGTAGGCATGCAGCTCCAGCTTCCATCAGCAGGCTATTTAGGTCAATTGCTCAGTGCATTTTTTAGCGATAGATATGCTTTCATTAAGACAACATGGTCATCGGTACTGGAGAAAAGGCAGATGTGCTCTGCCTCATGGGGCCAATGCTTCCGATACACTGCTAGCATGTAGCAAAGGAAACAGACATCATTAAATATTGTCATGTACAGAACTCACTTTTATACAAAGTATAGAACGAAACGTACACTTTTGCTCTAACACATTGACACACTGAATAAATATTATTAGAAATTTCACATAAAAACATCAAGAACCTAATCATTTTTTCTGTATGCGCAATGTTTTATTCACTCGGACAAGTCAGGAGATAAGCTTTCGAATTCTTTATGAAAGATTTCTCGGACACAATTTTCTTAATAATTATCTTGCCAATGTGTCTTGGTTGAAAAGAGTGGATTAAGAATGAAAGCATCTGGGTGCCATGTATGGTCCGCACAAATGTGATTCTGTAGTAGTCGTGCCTTAATTTATACGGCGCATTCCAACCAGACTGAAATTCAAAATATTTAAACGGATTAAGTTTGAATTTTTTAAAGACATAACAAAGCAGTTGCAACTCAAATAATTGATTCACATTTAGAACGGCGTGGTCTAAAAATAAAAACTTGCATAATCATTGTATGTAAGGTTTTCAATGTATCGTACCGCTTTTTCTAGTAATGTTATCAGCCTCACAATATTAGTTTTTGTTGTAGAGAGCCATATCAGAAAGCAATAATGAAGTTGCGAATTCATTAGGGTCTAATATAATAATAATAATAATAATAATAAAAATAATAATAATAATAATAATAATAATTTTATTCAACAAAACTCGATACAATAGCAGAAACCAGGTTCGCCTAAGCCATCATTGTGGCTTGTCACGCGAAGCCTGACAGTCGACAGCCAAACTCGGCCGCAAAATTGACTATATTTTTTTTTAAAAGGAGACACTAAAGATACAAAACAGACAGTAAGTAATATCACACCAAACACAAAATAGGTGGAAACCGAAAAGTTTTGCTGTACATAGAAATTGAACTATACAGTTTAATTATTCTAAGTGCCATTTCTTTAGATTATTGCGAATATCACGTATAGACTCACAGGAATTAATTTCAGAGGGAAGAGCATAAAATATATTTCGAACATAATAAGCTCGTGCATATTTACCAAATCTGGTCCGCGCGCAAGGAACTAAAAATGCAGGAGCCTGACGCAAAGGCCGGGGAAGCACAACGGGGACTTAAAATGTATCGCTCCAGAAATGTTTTAGTACAACAGTATGAACAAAAAGGGATCGAAAATTGGGCATCCTTAGCATCTGAAAGAGGTTGACACCTTGCGGAGTACACACATCGTAAGTAACACTCTTTAGCATGCATTTTAACAATCTATTTACACGTTGATGCCAGATACCAGAACAATGAACAAAAGTTGTGATTCCATACCTAAGTACACTGTAGGCTAAAGAATGAACCAATAATTTCCTCACCGAAATAGGTAAAAACATCTTAATACGATACAGCAAACCGACGACTTTGCGAAGTTTTTGACACAAGTAGGATAAGTGAATAGAAAAAAGAAGACCGGAATAAAACCAAATCCCCAAATACTTTGCAGAATCTGAAAACTGTACTGGAGGGCAAGAGCTGTTTATACATCGGGATGAGTGTAGATAAAGGGGGTAAGAAAGTGACACACACTTGAGTGGGCTGCGGAAGCAAAGTAACCTTGATTACAATGATTAATATCTATTAAATTCATATCAAACCAATCCATTAATTTTCTGACGTCAGTCTGAAGCATTGAAAATGCGTTGGAAAAGTTCACGTGGGTAGCTACAAGTGCAGTATCATCCGCATATTGAAATAGTTTGCAAGTAGGGAGCACAGTACACATGTCCTTGACGTATATATTAAAAAGTAAGAGAGAAAATATGGAACCTTGTGGTACGCCAGCCTTGAGAAAAACACGGGAGCTGCAGGTGTTTGAAATGGAAACAAGCTGGGAACGATCTGAAAGGAAGTTATGCAACAAGCGAAAAAAGTACCACGAAAACCAAAATTGTAGAGCTTATCTAATAATATAGCATGGCATACCGTGTCGAACGCTTTTGCGACATCCAAAAAAAGTGCACATGATACGAGATTTCTTTCTAGAGAAGAAAACAAGTGGTCACTCATTTCTTCTAGTAAGGCCTGAGTGCCTCTTTTTTCGATAAACCCATACTGACAATCAGAAAACCCTTCCGATTTAGAAATAAAGCTGTTCATTACTAAGAATATGTGTTTCTCTAAAACTTTCGCTAAACTCGGCAGGATGGAAATGGGGCGGTAATTATGCACACACTTGGCATCGCCGCCTTTAAAAAGGGGCCGCACAACGGCTGTTTTTAAACGTGCAGGAATGCTTCCGCATTCAATTATCCCGTTTAAAATTTCTAACAGGACTTTCTTCAAAATGCCGAAATTCCTGTAAAGATCAAACATGCGGATTTTATCGACTCCTGGTGATTGATGCCTGTCGAAGCTGCCTAATAAAAAGTACAGTTCTTCTTCCGTGATAGAGGGAAGGAAAGCGGATTCAACTACCGGATTAGTTGTGCTTGCAGTGTAACATGAATGCTTGGACACCCCAGAAAACTTACCGAAAAATTGGTGAAAGTTGTTAACGACTATTGATAAATCTGAGCCAAAATTGTTCTGAACATCGTTAGTCGACATTGAAGGTAAACCTCTCACCTCGTTTATTAGAGACCATATTTTCTTGCCATTATGACGAGATTGATGGAAGCGGTTTCTATTGTACGAACGCTTGGCTGCACGAATACTTTATTTCGAGAAGTTCTAAATTGAGCACGCAGGGCACTATCACTGGGCGTACGTCAGCAACGTTGCCATAGTAGGTCTTTTTTCTTAATAGCGGATAAAATCTCACAATTTATTCAGGGTTGATTCGGGCGGCGTTGGCGGACAAAAACTTTCCTTTCACTGGATTTGTAAATCGATTCTATCGAGCAAGAAAATTTATCATATAGTTCGGACCTGTCGGTGGTTGCAAGCAGACCTGGTCAGTCGAACAAAGCTACAAGTTTATCAAAAGTAACAGCATCAGTAACAGACCGGCCGATCTTAGATCTAGAACATGATGAAAGAGACGGGAAGCGCAACTGACAGGCAATAAAGTAATGGTCAGCAACTTTTTGCTGTATTACTGCACCGAGAACTGAAGCAATCTCGGTGCGGATGTTGAAATGATCTATACAAGATTTTACTAAATAATAAAGAAGTAATTCTTCCCTAGTTGGAATGTCAATGATGCTTTCAAGTCCGTGTTTTGCAATGATATCTAAGTAATCGCAAGCCGAGGATGCTGTGGGATTAAGAATATCGATATTAAAATCAGCTACTAGGCATAAGTTAGGCTCGAACGAGAACTTCAATAAATGAGCTTTCAACTCATTAAGGACCGAAAGCAGGTTACCTGAAGGTGGTCTGTATACTGCCAAAAGGGATAATTGGACAAACTGGTTTGAAATCTTCAGTGGCAATGATTCTGCGCTAGAAAAATTTGCCGCTATCTGTTCCACGCTCCAAGTATCCTGCAGAAAAACTGCTATTCCCCCGCCCCTTTGAGAGTATCGAGTGAACCAAAAAGAAACAAATCCTGGGAGAGTGAATAACACGCTCTCAGCTGCGGATACATTTATTTCGGTAAGAATAAAAACGTCTATTTTGTGTAAAATACTGTTAACTTGAGTACAAAAAGAATCCCAGTGTTTTCGCAAGCTGCGGATATTAACATGGACAGCAGTAACTGCCGAAGGAAAGAAAAAAATGACAATTAAATGCTTGAAAGTCAACCAAACTTTCGCACAGAGCCATGATGGCACTACAAACATTTTATCAATGAAAGATGCGGCGGCACGGTTACGTGAAGAGCACTAGAGCACTAGAAGCCCCATCCGCTTTCTTTCCGAAAACATATTCCTCTTTGGTCCAAACATACTTATAATTCTTTTCCTTTCCTTTTTTCCTGGCAAGACAAAACAGTTCCCTGTTTACTGCTGTAAGCTTCTCATTGAAAAAAAGTCTGGGGTCTTCCTCTGATTTGCATAGGTTCTTTAGTTCATGCCGACAAGTCATCCATGATTCCTTCATGGATACAGAAGCAAACTTAACCAGAACGATTGAAATTTTGTCTTTTTTGCTCGGTAAGCGGTGGATAGCAAGAATGTCAGAGCTGTCGAAGTCTTTGATGTTCAATTTGTCGGCAAGATTCGCCGCGACAGCGCGCAAGTCCTCCTTAGAAGTAGCAGGAAGGCCGTGAATTTCCAGGTTTGGACGGCGATTGTACTGCTCCTGTTCATTCATGTCAGTTTTCAAAGCTTGAATCTCGATCTCCTGCTCCTGCACTTCGAGCGTGAGTGACGACAGCTCTGAGTTAACAAGTTTGATTTCTTTTTCACTTGTTTCCATCCTAACGAGAAAGTCATCATACTTAGATGACATAAATGTGATAGAATTCTGTATCTCGCTAACTGAAGACTGGAGCTTGTCAACTGCAGACGTGAGGCTCAGAAGTTGATCAAATTTAGTAGGGAGTGGTAACAGTGAATGAATATCCAGACGGAGAGATGAGAGATCACTCAACTTTTGATTTATGTCCCCTATTTCGCTTTGAAGAGCTTCGAGTTCGTCAGTGCCAGACGGTTCTGGAACCGCGGATCGGTTTTTTCCCTGTCGGCAGTTACGGCACTTCTATGCTTCACGTTTGGATGCACCCATGGAAATAAACGTTGATTCGGCAATCCCAGAACAAGATGAACCCAAGTGAAAGGCATTTTTACATTCTTTGCAACACATGAATCGTCCATTATCAGAAACAGGATCAGAGCAATCTGCACCAGACGTTGGCGGCATAGCGCAGCAACAAGGGACATAAAGAACCTTCAAGAGATGCACAAAATGCAAAACCTTCTAGAGCAGTCGGCGGCAGATCGAAAAAAGGTAAAGAAGTTAAGAGCCTTAGCTCACCTGGGCAGAGAACAACCGTCAATCTGTGGCAAAGAATTGCCGCCGACTGCAGATGGCTGGGAGTAAGTCCAGGCTTTTAAAGGCGATGAATGGATGGATGGATACGGCTGAACCCTTTACATCGGGTGGTGGCTCAAGCCACCTAGCCATGTCTTGTGAAATTTTACTCCTGTCTTGCTTTTAGCCACCAATCAGATAACCTTCGCTTGGCTACTTCTAGCCTCTTAAAATCCACTTTCCCTTCACTATCCCTAAACCCCAATGCCTTGGGTAAGTCAGCCCCGCTGCCTTCCACTGTGGGGTGAAGCCCTTTACAGAAAAGTATCAAGTGTTCAGCCGTTTCCTCCTCCTCTCCGCACGCAATGCACAAAGTGTCTATCTCCTGGTACCTGACTCTATACGTCTTAGTCCGCAAAACTCCAGTCCTGGCCTCAAACAACAAAGAACTTCCCCTACAATTATCATGGATATTTTCTTTGACAATTTCCTGTTTAAAGGTCCGGTATGTTTCCAGTGCCGATTTCGTCAACATCCCTGTTTTCCACAAAGCTCTCTCTGTTCCTTTAACCTTTTTCTTAACCGATAATTGCTAATTTGCCCCCTTACTGCTGTCCAGATATTTGCTTGTCAATTTTCTAGTTCGCTTTCTCCATTTCGTGTCAACATTCTTTATATACAGGTATCTGAAAACTTTCCTAGCCCACCGCTTTTCCTCCATCCTTCTCAATCGTTCCTCAAATGCTATCTTACTGCTAGCCTCTCTGCTCTCGAAAGACGCCCATCCCATATCACCCTGTACCCCCTGATTTGGTGTATTGCCATGTGCTCCCAAAGCTAACCTCCCTACCCCCGTTGCCTAATTTCCAGCCTTGCTTGAACATCTGGCCTCATACACAGGACAGCATTCCCGAAGGTCAGGCTAGGGACCATCACCCCTTTCCAGATCCCTCTTACCACCTCATAGCTATTGTAATTCCACCGTGCCCTATTTTTCATGACAGCTGCATTCCTACTAGCTTAATTCATTACATATTTTTCATGCTCTGTCAGATACTCAACACTGTTATTTATCCACACCCAAAGATACTTGTACTCATTCACTACTTTTAGCACGAACTCCTGTATTCTATGCTCGCCGCCCTCTTCATTAAATATCATGACTGCATATTTTTCCTTACTATACTTGAAGCCTAATCTATCTCCCTCTGTACTGCATATGTCTAACAACTTCTGCAGGTCTTCCTTGTTGTCAGCCATTATCACTATATCGTCCGCGTATATTAGTCCCAGTAATGTCTGTTTAATCAATTCCCCTTGCTTGAAAAAAGATAGGTTGAAGCCTAGTCCGCTCCCCTCTAGCTTGGCCTCCAAACCTTGCAGGTACAACATGAACAACAAAGGGGACAGAGGACATCCTTGTCTAAGCCCCCGCTGTATCTCTACAGGCCCTGATTCATTTTTTTCCCATTTTATGAGCACTCTGTTACCTCTATATATATCTTTTAAAAGATTAATTACTCCATTTTCCACATCCAATGTGCCCAATATGTCCCACAAATGCTCATGAGTAACGTTGTCATAGGCTCCCCTAATATCCAGAAATGCTAGCAATAAGGGCCTATGTTCCTTTTCCGCAATTTGTATACACTGTGTCAATGAAAATAGATTGTCCTCCAACCTCCTTTGTTTCCGGAACCCATTCTGTAGTTCCCCTAACACCCCCTTGTTCTCCACCCAAGCCTGCAGTCTATCCTTTATAATTTGCATCACCACCCTGTAAACCACAGATGTCACTGTTATGGGGCGATAGTTACGTCTGCTTTGTCCCCCTTTCCCTTATATATCATGTTCATTCTACTTAATCGCCATTCATCGGGGACTTTCTCATCCACTATCATTTTGTTCACTACCTGTTGGGATGTTGGGACGATCAGCTGCCCTCTGGTGCTCAGTCTTGTCGAGGGGGCGGAGATCTTGCCTCGGCAGTCTTGATACCGCCGAGTGATGAACTTGTCGTTATCGTTCTTGGAAGCTAACCAATGATCGCTGCTCGAACCGGCCTGGACGACGCATGAACCTTGACAGCTTGCACTTGTATTTCCTGGGCAGAGAACAACCGTCAATCTGTGGCAAAGAATTGCCGCCGACTGCAGCGGGCTGGGAGTCAGTCCAGGCTTTTAGAGGCGATGTTGGGACGATCAGCTGCCCTCTGGTGCTCAGTCTTGTCGAGGGGGCGGAGATCCTGCCTCGGCAGTCTTGATACCGCCGAGTGATGAACTTGTCGTTATCGTTCTTGGAAGCTAACCGATGATCGCTGCTCGAACCGGCCTGGACGACGCATGAACCTTGACAGCTTGCACTTGTATTTCCTGGGCAGAGAACAACCGTCAATCTGTGGCAAAGAATTGCCGCCGACTGCCACTTTAGCCATTTAAGAACAATATTTATAATTTTAGAGAACACCCAGAGGCACCTTGCCATGTTCGCGTGAATCTTATTAACATACAGGGATCAACTCAAGGGCTCTTCAAAAAGTACACAACCAGGACTACAAATATCAATTGACGCTTGGAAATTTAAAATATCTTTTCATCTTGGTAAATAAGGTAGTATTACCGATGTTGATTGGTTTGTCTGGCTAGGACATTGAGCTTCAGTGCCTAATACTGCCATTACACGGGCGACCTTAACCAAAGTTAAGGTAACTACGGTTCCCCGTAACTATAGTTAGCCGCGCTCACACGGCAGACGAAACTGCAGTTACGCCACCTAACCACAGTTACCCAAACCGAGCTTGCTGACCACCGTTTGCTACCTTAACCGACAAGATGACGGTGCCCGTGGCAGCAGCAACATCGAACGACTCGTCCTCCCAGAGTTGTGTCATCTGGCTTGATTAAACAACCGCGGCCCTGATACGCATCTGATACGGATATGATACGGTAACACGCGCAACGCTGGGATATATGATACGATTGTAGCGGAACTGAACGCCGGGCTGCCGCCCGGGACAAGGCCCATACACCAGCAAACAAGTGAAGCTGAAAATGGAAAACCTCAACAAGAAATGCCGGCAAGTGCGACCTTTACCGAACGATGCTCGTATCATCGGGTTCTTGGCGCTATTTTTATAGTGCAGCTGAACTGCTCACGTCAGCCTCGCATGTGCGACAGCAGCATGTGTTGTCGCTGGAGCAACGCGTCCATTCTCTCCGCCGTCGTCGCACAGGTCTGGAGTGTAGAAGACGATCTTGAGAATGCATTGTTGAAGTAGTAAGGACTCGAGGGTAATGACCGCAGGGAGGAGCAGCATACGCAGCACTTAGAACCTTCGCTCGTGCACGCGTGCACGGCGCTGCATGCAAACTTCGTCTTCCTCGTTACACACGTGTTGTTCGTCTTTTTATTTGCATATTGCGAGCTGCAGCGCTGACAGCATTGCTGTACGCGTCGATATTTCTGGCCACCTGCTAGAGCAACAGTGTAGTTAATTGAATTTCTAGATCTATTTCATATTTCTTTACCGGGCTTCACTGTGTACTAGCAGCATTTGTAAAGTAGTATACACAGTGCAGCCTGGGAAGATATATGAAAGAAATAAATCTAGAAATTAACCAAGTAAGATACTGCTAGAATGACAATAGTTGAACAATAATGCACAGTCGTGGCTTCAATTGCAAAACGGCAACTAGCAGGATGTAGTTCAGCCTCCTTGCAAATGTAAATTTCATGCATTAATTTCACCAGTACCTGTGCATATGCATTAGACAGTTATCTATGAAATTTTTTTCTTGCATTGAGAATGTGTACAGTGAAGCTTAATCCACTGAGAGAAATACTGTGATGACAACATTCAAATGTTTTTTAGCAACACATTTAATAGCTCACATCATTTTTATTTGTCCAGGCAGCACAGGCGGACAGGCATTTCAACTGGGTCGCCTGTTGTCCCATGGATCTTGTACTGGCAGCTCCAGTTTCCTCGGCTGCCTTCCCATCAACGATGATGAGCGAGTCGAGGAAAGTTTAGAGGTATTTTGTGATTTATATCATTGCGTGTAATCTGTCGTTCAGATCACTTCATAATTCTATTGCTGCTCATTTCTCAGTGTGGAACTTATACTCATTATAAAATACTGGCCAACAACAGATAATAAAGAACAGACTCAAGCAGTTGTGTAAACCACTCCAAGAAACATAGGTGCTGGCCTCCACGTCTACATTTTTGCCTTGTGCTGTTGTTCTTTGTCAAGAAACGTGAACCAACTAGCCAAGCAACTCCCACTGCTCGTCCATAAATCGTTGTTTTTTTCTAGCAATTCTACATATCGGTAGTTAGCTGGCAGTCTCCCCATATACTTAATGTTTCCATGCCAGAGCAAAGACCGCTTGTTGTACAGGGAGTTCAATGTGCATTGTTGGTTTAGGTTACGTCCTTTTTTTCAGGTGGAAATCATATGTCAAAAGCCACACACTGCTCTCTAATAAGATGAAGTCTCTAGTAAGATGATGTTATGGTACGCACCACAATTTCGGTGCCTTTATTTGCGTGATATATTAATACTGCCAGTGCTGTTTGACAATTCATCTTTCAGACATGTACATATGCAGCTTCACCTTAATCCTTCTCTCTTGTAGATACTCATCTTCGTCTACTGATTCTATTAGCAACTGGGCTTGAATACAGTACAGTAATGCAGGAACCTGTGGATCATAAGTAGTTATTGCGAACTGTTGTTTCTCTACAGGGGCACTGAAGGGAAGTAGCAAAGTAAATAATAAATTTCTATGTGATATCTGCAATGTCCAAGTAATTGAATAAAAGTGGTGGGCTAGTTGATGATTCGTACTTAGAATGAACGACAGCGTAAAAAAGGACAACCACAGAAGAGAAGCGTTCTTTGTTTCGTGCCCTCTTCTGTGGTTGTCCTTTTTGCGCTGTCTTCGTTCGAAGCATATAAGTAATATCTGTGTTGTAGTGCGTTTTTGTCTATAACCTCTTTGTGCATGCTTTCCGTATGTATAGCGATTTCACATAAAATACACTCAATTGCAGGTTCAGTGCTGTCTATTCCTTCTTTCTGTATAATCCCATTTTTCGTGCTGTTTTTAAGCCTGGAATGATGAACCAACTGACCCAGGAATCATTCCTTTGGAATCATTGGACAGACTCGGTTCGGGGGAGGGGGGTGGTATGTAGAGTAAGCTACTCCCACAACCATGGGCATTAATGGCAATGGGGAGCGGAAATGGCACTTGCGTCTTCAAATCGCAGAGACTTGTGCCAGAGTTCGCACCTCACCTTCCATGTACTTCTGTTCCACTCAAATTCATCAGCTCGGTTTACCCTTGGTCAACCATGCCCCACATACTTGCAAATGTTTAAAATATTGCTTGTTATTGACTTTGATCAGCTTGATATACTGTCTTGTTCAGCTGTTCATTAATTTATTTATTTGTACATACTGCTAGCCGTAACATTGGCCCAAGCAGGAGGGCACACAATTGTAAAAGCCATAAAACCATTAGCCGCAACAACCACAAGTCATTTAAAGGACATAAAATCCAACATTCATCACAACACCAACACTAGGAGCCCTACAAAAATCTTCCAACTCCTGCACAAAATATTTAGAGTCACATAAACCTAAAGGAAGGCGATTGCACTCCGCAACAGTTTTCAGGAAAAAACTGAACTGAACCCATTGGTTCATGTGAAAGTTGGGGCTAGGGAATGTTGATGTACCCCCCCCCCCCCAATGTCTGGATCTTCATATACTATTTAGTTATGTTCAGGAAAACAAAAATTTGAACCGCTGCCTTCTTTCCAGTTTGGCCATCACAAGTTTGTGTTTTTGTATTATATTGTGGAAGAGGATGATTGCATATCATTAGGACACATTTAACCTCTTTTCTGAGATGATCACATGTTGTCTTGTATGTTTCATCATGCGCAGCTGCCAGTTGTCAATGAGGCACCAGACGGCCCAGAAGTGCTCCTGTCATGGGAGGACAGCCTGCCTGAAGGAAGCAGAAGAGACGACCTCTCACAATTTACGGCCAGCTCCCCCGTTTGCAGTGCCAGTGTTGCAGTACTTGTACTACAAAGCAGAGGCAACAGCAGCGGCGACACAAGCAGAGCCAGTGCTGGCGTAAGCAGTAGTGCCACAGCAGGGGCAAGCAGCAGTGCCGGTGCTGGCACAAGGGCCAAAAGAAGGGAACCCCAAACGAGCCGCCACAAGCGACAAGGATATGCTATAGAGCAGCTAGTTGCCGTCCACAAAGAAGAAAACGAGGCAGCAGCAAATGCCGACCGCAAGGCACAGAAAATGCGCCAGATAATTGTGCGCCTCCAGAGGAAAGCGAATGCCATAAATGCAAGCATAGTGCAACTGCGTGCAAAATTTCTAGACAACAAAGAAAACAATGACTCGCTCAATAAAGTGTGATCAAAACAGCTGGAAGTTATTTGATATTACAGCATGTGATGAGATGAAAGATCTTTTGCTGCTGTAAGTTTTGTATTGTGTTTTAAAGAGTGAATTGTATTGTGCGGGCTGGCTAGCGTAGTAGCTTGCAGTATTAGTTATTAACAGAGCCCACACATACATTACAAGGATACACAAGCGCAATAATCAAACAAGTCTGTTGCAATTACATTGCTGCTGTTCTCGCAGTAACACTCAACCTGCTTCTCCACTCAGACCCAATGGCTGTTGCATGTTCACCAGGAACTGTTTGCTGCAAGGTTGATATTTTTCTTGGAACATAACTGTTTCTTTTTCTTTTTTTTGGGGGGGGGGGTAAATTTTAGAACAGTGGGGAACTTCGACAACAGCAAAATAGTGATGACATGAAATTGTTCACAGAAAGCTTACTTTGGTTTAAGGAGTTGGGATGGGAATGTAATGAAATTTATCACACTGTAAGTCTTTCAAAGCTCTTACCATTGAGTCACATTTACGTCACATTTTTATGTTTGGTTTGTGAGTGGATGATGTGTGCAAAAATATGAAGGTTCCACCTGTGACCAACATAATTTCGTTACCGTCATGAGCAAAAGGAAAAAAAATTTCTCGTAACAATTGCTTAATCTTCGACTAGATATAAAATGCTCACTATAATATGATTCTAAGTACCAACAGCTTTTTTGGTCAGAGGTATCTGCTTCCATTGGGCTAGCATCAGGTGCATGCAACAGCCTAGCGAGAAAATACGGTGATACCCAGGGGGCCCTTATTAGAAAGGTCTATATAGTGAAGGCAGTAGTATAGTGAATGCATTTCATTCACTATACTACTTTCAGAGTAAAGTTGAATGGCGCAACTGAACAAATACAGGAAGACACAGAGACAGAAAAAGTGCCACTGCTGTGTCTTCCTGTGCTTGTTAATTTGTGCCATTCAACTTTATGATGAACCAACTAACACCTCAGCAAGTACTACTGCTTTCAGAAGTAGGAGTGCGAGACTAAAAGCTTGTACTGCTTGACAAGGTACCAACCAGTTGCTGATTGGCAATGTGGCAAGACGATGGCCAGTTATACACGAAAATTATAAGCAAACAGCAAGCGATAGAATAGCTGCCAATACGCAGACGATGTGACACAAACGCAACAATGAAAAAGGTAGTACAATGGCAATGAAGCAGCAACATAAACAGCAGGGCTCAACAAGAATGAATCCTACAAAAATGGAAAGCTCATGCTGGCATTTCACTATCGTCTGTGAGCAAAACTGTTTGAAGAAAGATATTTGTTTACAGAAAGTAATGAAATCTTCAATATTAGTTCATTAGAGATGGTTGCATACCGGTGAAGGTTTGTTTGTCATAAGGAGTACCAGTAGTTGGTACGAACCACTTCATTTTGTAGTTTAAGAAGAACCAATAATGAACATTAGCTATATAATGCAAGACTATTTTCTGAAAGCCTGGCCACGACTGCGGCTTTTTAATGGAGGTGTAAAGCAAGACACTCGTGTACTGTGCAATGTCAGTGCGTGTTAATGACCCCATGTGGTCTAAAATTCTGCAGGCCTTCACTACGGCATCACTCATGGCCCAAGCCGCTTTGGAACGTTAAACTCCATAAGCCAAACCTATTTTATGAAGAACATGTAGGTTACGAAAATTACAGTAGTTGTAACCCTCAAAACTTTCACCCCAGCAGGGAGTATGCATCATGTGCGTGCAATGCTAGCCATTTAAGGTGAGCCGAACACAGTGTCTGCTCCTTCAATAATGTGTGTGTAGCTCTGTTCAGGGCTGTTCACTCTTGATAGAGGTGTCCTTAGTTGCTTTTGAATTTCCCGCGGACTGAGTTCTAGCTCAAGGCATGGTGCTTGGCCAGGGCGTCCCGATGGCCACACCTGACGTCTCTTCCCGGTTGCTTGTGCACACCGGCTGAGGCCGCATTTCATCAGCGCTCTGCACCACACCAAACAAGCTTGAATCACCGCGGTCGCTGAGCTGCTCACAAATGTACAGCACACAAGCAGCACGGGTCACATAACTGACATTGTGGACGGCACACTCAAGGCCCTCCAGCACCATTCTAAAGATTCTTGGCACGTCCAAAAGCATTTTCGACAACACGTCTGGCACTCGGAAGCCGGTAGTTAAAGGTCTGTGAGGGGGGCCCGGAGGCACCTGGAAGGGATACAGCTTCTTCAGGCGCGTCTGCAAGGGGAAAGCTTGATCACCAAGAAGAATTGTGCCAACTCCAACACCTTCAATGAGCAATGTTTCTTGTCGGAACAGCTCACTAGCCAGAGAAGCTGGCAGTCGAGACTTCTGAAACACTGCCGGGTCATTGTTCCTATCAGGGCTCCCAACATTCGTGCATAGGAACCTGTATGTGTGATCGACGGCAGCAAGTAGAGCGACACTGTACCACCCCTTATGATTGTATTATTCAGCAGCTTCTTGCTTTCCGGACACACCTCGATATGACAGCCATCCACTGCACCGACACCTTGAGAGAGACCACAGACTGCTGTGAATTTACACAGGTGCTTGTAAAGCTCAGCTGGTGTTGAGAAATGCACAAGTCGTGCTTCCAGCAACTCCACAACAACGCCGCAAAATTCGTGAAATATTAAATTAACGCACTGGTTACTGTGAATTTACACATGTGCTCGTGAAGCTCAGCTGGTGTTGGGAAATGCACAAATCGTGCTTCCAACTGCTCGACAACTACGGTGCAAAATTCGTGAAATATTAAATTAACTGACGCAGTGCTCACGCCGAACAAGTTGGCAGCAGTCCGCTATTCTGCTGATGTTGCGAGGCGGTACAAAGCGGTCGCTACGCTTCTCTCCAGCGGAATCGCTTTCCGCATGTTGGTATCTTGCCGGCTCATGCTTCCACAAACAGCCACCGTGTACCGAAATGTGCCGCGGTTGATCCGAAAGTTTTCTCGGAGTCCGCTGTCCGGGAGGTGCGGAAGCGTGATCTCGTACCACGAGTCTGGGCGCGGGTACGCCGACAGATTTCGCTCACGGACGGACAGGTGCGCCGCCGCCAACAAAAAGAACTTCGGCCGCCCCCGGTGTCACTTCCTGGTCTCTTCAAGCATGACAATTTCGGCGCTCAGCGCCAGCACCTGTACGCGCAGGCGTTGTAGCGGTGCCTGATGCGCCACGAACGCAGCCCAAAATTGAGCGTCGCCCTCGTTCACGACAGGCCTGCTAAGGGCCAACATAGGCTTGACACACAAGACGTCCGAAGGATCTTTACTACACAAGCACAGCACTCACTGTGAAAGAAAAGTCACGAAAATAAACAACGACAGCAGTGAGCAGTCTCGCAGCAAGTAGTCACGGGGAAAAGAGGCTGAAGTAGCCAAAGCAGAACGCGCAGTCGGCTACGAAGTCGACTGTGATCATTGTTTAGAACTTGGTTTCAGATTTCGGCTAACGACAGCCACAAGCACAAAGAAAAAAGTTTTTAAGCAGGCCTTAGCACAAGAAACAACGTTTTTCCTCTTATGTGTTCTTTTCAACGTAGCCCTGTTTAATAATACCCCTCAGTGGGCGACGTTTTAACTTCAATGAGGCGAATATCACATGATCTGTTTCGTGGCACTAGCCGAGATGGCTAAACTGTGTGTATGCGCGGCTAACTGCAAGTAACTCTAACCGCGGTTAAACGCCTTAACTGCAGTTAAGCGTAACCACGGTTAAGGCTGCCCGTGTAAAGAGGGTATTTGAGTTATCCTAAACTTTATTTTCACAGTATTTACCGCACTCTCACATATTCGAGAGGGGATGTCGGTAGCCGGTAGGTAGATACAAAAGTCTCAACTGAGGCAAGAGGTTAGTCTCGAAGAGGGTTCAGAATTGCAGTGTAATTTTGGTCGTCTTCAAATATAACCATTAAGAATCCAGCCGTTTCAGCAAGCGATTAAATTGAAATCTGTTTCGTAAAAATCAATATGGCGATTTATTTTATCACGCGAATTCCCTTATGCAGGTGCAAGGAACAAAACATAATGGACTCTTGACTGCTGAATGTGATCCATCCATGTATAGTCAACCATCTGTGAACCTGCGAGGAAGGGAGTACTAAGTTAACGTGGTATGGCAAGTTGCTGGTTTCGACTGCATATTGACGACCTAACCTAATCGAGTCTGAAAGGGTAGCCCTGAAATGGGAACATCGAAAATTGAAAATTGGTTTTTGAGGGCTTTTAAGGAAAGGAAATGGCGCTGTAACTTTACCAAATATCTCGGTGGACACCCACCCGCCCTGTGAAAGGGATAAAGGGGGCGTGAAACAGGAAAGCAAGAAATCGTGCCGAAGTGGATGAAAACTAAATAATTTCGTCCACCTAGGGATCTTTATCATGCACTGATATTGCACCGCACACGGCCGCCTTTTGCGTTTCGCCTACACTGAAACGCTGCCGCTGCGGTTGGGTTCAAACCCTGGTACTCCGGATCAGTAGCAGAGTGCTCTAACCACTGAGCCACCACGGCAGGTAATGTTTCCGGATTAATTTCGACCAGCTGGAGACCTCTTACGTGCACTGACATCGCGCAGCACACTGTTGTCTTTTGCATCTCGCCTCTATCGAAACGCGGCCGACGTACTCGGGTACTCCGGCTCAGTACACGAGCGCCTTAAGCACTGAGCCATCGCGGCGGGTCTGAAGTGAGAAAACTGAAAATTGGTTGTAGGGGAAAGGAAGCGGCGCAATATCTGTCTCACATCCCGGCGGACACCTGAACTGCACCGTAAGGGAAAGAATAAAGTAGGGACTGAGAGAAGAAAGGAAGAAATAGGTGCTGTAGTGGAAGGCTCCGGAATAATTTCGACCACCTGGGGATCTTTTACGTGCACTGACATTGCACAACACACGGGCGCCTTAGCGTTTTGCCTCCATCGAAACGCGGCCGGCGCGGTCGGGTTCGAAACCGGGCACTCCGGATCAGTAGCCGAGCGCCCTAACCACTGACCCCCCGCGGCGGGTGTCTGATGTGGGTGCCATACTAAGTTTGCGGCATGCACTTGCGGAATGATTCGCTGCGATCATCGCACCACTTGGAGTGGGAAATATGTTGGCTTATCACTCGGGCGCCTAAATGACACGAGCAATGGAGGTCGTTTGATGAAAATGTTCTTGAGATGGTACTTCGTCAGCTCACAAACAACTTGAAGTATTGCAACTGCACGCATGTCACCTAAATTTATCTCGCTTATAGGCAAAAAGATGACAATGGGAAATCGCACTCCCCCCATAATTAAGAACGGCTTTTCGATTACGAAATAGCGTGTTTACATCCATCACCAGAGTATAAGTATCATGTATGAGATCAGTGTAATAAATTCACGTTAAACTACAACAATCAAAAGATGTCAAATTTTTTCGAGGTATACGGCCTGAATGTGTAGAGCCATAAGTGGAACGGAATATAGCCTGCTTAAAGTGGGGATGCAAACTCTTTCAGAGCCAGCGCTAGGAATCTTCTGCTTAAATGTTCTTGACAGGAGCTCATTGTCAACATAGGCGAAGGTTTCTGCTGCTCAGCATTGTTTCCAAGAAATCATGTTGTCTGTAAGGAAAAAAAGAAGGAAGCAAATCTTTTGGCCTCTTTACTCATCTTCCCGAGAGCGGCTTGAAGGTTTTTAATAACATTTTTGCGGTCGTACATGAGCAGGCAAAAATAAGAACTCAAAGAGCCTATAATCAGAGAAAAAGAAAATATCTATTCGGCCTATTGCAGCGGTTTCAGAAATACTGATAACACTCATGTTGAGAATGGTTTGCAAACGAATTCTGAACAAATCGCTTTAAATAAAGACTCTTGATGGATGTTCTTGTGTGTTGATGCATGTTCAGAATTGGTTTTGAATCGAGCAGTTTACCGTTGTTTTCCTGAGTGCAACATATTCATTTCTAGATCATTAATTTGTTGTTCGCAACTTTTAATCAAATATGTAATTTCCTAACATAGGTAACGAATGCCTCAAATTACACTCACGCATGACGTTGAGTTCGAACTAGGAGCTCCGTAAATTAGCGAAGGTGTTAGATTTTAGTGCGCAATAGCATTCTAAAGTCGCCATGTCTGCAAAGTGAATCTCCAAGTATCTGTTATTTTTTAGTCATTGTTTCTGCTAGTTAAACGAAACAATGTCCCATGTAGTGCATAATGCTAGGCCTCATTGAGTCTCAGGAGAGTAATTCGCAGTACTAGCTCATCTAGTAACTATGAGATCCCCTTCCACGCGTTGTGTGCAGAAGCCCATTGTCGCTTTCCCTTTGTCGCCTCCTGACCCGTATCGGGACCATACCAATCACCCAGAATTACTTGAGGAAACATCGCCACATTCATCTTGAAATCATTCTTTTTCACTTTTCTCACGCCATAATAGACGTCGGTCTCATATCAGATAACTAAACCAAACTGAAGAAACAGCCCATGAGTCCAAATAACGTTGCCCTTCCGACACCGCAGTTGGTACTGCATTTCTGAAGTAACATTGGAAAGGTGGTATGAGTGCACCTTACCAATATTGTACTCGTACTCGCTGCGTGAGGAGAAACTGGCGTAGAGATTGTTTCTCTGGAGGAGTAGTCATGGCACGCAAAAATGAACTCCCGTACTAACAGACTCCCTCAAGACGCCATTGTGGCCGCAGGGCAGTGCGCGCACACGTGAGCGAACCCTGGTGAGCCTCTGTGCGTTCCTCCAACAGACGGGCTTGACATCCCGTCTGTTCCCCGACATGTAGTTACACGCAGTGACCGGACGCCCCGCGAGTTATACCGTAGACGATTAACAACTGGACGCCCCACTCCAGTGGTAGTCAACAGAGTGCTGTGCGCGTGTTTTTTATGGCTCCATCATGAACTAATCACGCACACATCCTGGGCCCATTTCTTATTGTGTGAATAGTTTGTGTATATTACCTCTCCTCATATCCTCTCTTCCTGCATTACATTTCTTATTGCGTAAATAGTTTGTCTATATTACCTCTCCCCCTATCCTCTCTTCCTGTCCCCTCACCTCTTTCATTTCATTTCTCCATTCCGCCTGCTATCTTTTATTTCCGCTGCCCCAGCTCAGGTGCTTCAGTATCGGTGGAAGATGCCGGGCTAGCAAAAATCTTTTCCTACCTATTTATTATTATTTTGATAAAAACCACTTACTTACCACTGCACCGAAATACCTGTGTATCCGATATGGGCACCGTGCAGGAACCCAGGGGGCAGCACTCTCGGTGAACAGGCAGTGCCGCCGGGGGCCGCCGGAGCAAATCCGTTGGGAGAGTCGCGGCTGCCTGGGTCGGGCGAGCGAATAGTTTGGGGCGGCCGTCGGAAGTGACACAGCGATGGATAAACAGTGCGGGAACATGATTACACCAGACAGAGAGACAAGGACGAGCCCTGGCTTTATGCTGGGCGTCTGTTTCCAAGTAGCAAAGCACGAGAAACGGAGCAGACGACACAAGGAGAAGGGTGCCCAAGAGTAAGGAGAAAAGCACAACAAAACCAAGGGGAGGGGATAAGAAAACACGATATATAAAGAAATAAAAAAATACAGAATATGATTTGTGGCAGCCCCCACGTGTGGTACAACGCGACACAAAGCCAGCCACGAGCACTTCGACCGAGCGGGACGGCCGGAGGGAGATTGTTGTGAGAGGTGGTGACGTACTTGGGCGAAAGCTCAGAAAGCGAAAAGAAAAAGAACCGTGCCAAGGAAGTCGCGCTGGAGGAGGAAGGAAACGGTGAGGAAGAAGGAGAAAAGAAATGAACGGACGGGGAGCTGAAACGGAGAAGTGGAAACAAAATACGAGAAGCTGACGAAAGGTCTGAAAATTCGCGAACGTCGGCCGGCTAGGTTCACAGATAGAGACATCTCCCTGTCTGTGCGAATAATTGAGGTAACTCACGTAGTATACAGGCAGAATTATTTTCAACGGTTTCAATTACAAGTCCGGTGGGGCGCATTCTTCTTCTCCTGATGACAGAACAGTCTGTAAAGGACGGCATGTAGCGGCGGTCTCCGCAGCGAACATCGACAAGACGCCGTTTGATCATTCCCTCCACATCGCACTGGTATGCGCACATGAGGTCGCTGATCCAGCATACTAGGCAGACCCTTTACTACAAATGTTCCGATTGGAACATAACAAGTTTAATTTTTTTTACTTGCCTTCAAGATACACCTGACTTAAAAATGTTTGTCACAGAGGAAATCATCGCAACTATAAAATTTATTATCGTTTTACTTAAAGTCTGAATTATTTTTGGAAAATGGACACATTTTAGCCTGCGTCGAAGCCGAGTGTTTGTGGGACACTTCCGCGGAAAAAAAAGTTACAATCATCAAAAGAGAACAGAAGTACTGACAAAGACTTTCTTTACAATTAGAGGAGAGCACTGCAACAAGGGAGGAAGAGGAAAGTGAAGGACGGGTAGAAAAAAAAAATGTGAAGAGAGAGGGGGAGGTTGTCAAACCACTCGAGAAGGGAAATGGCGGTGGAGCTGGAAGAAAGGGTGTAGGTGCGGAGAAAAAAAAAGGAGCAAGAAGTGTAAGGACGCACAAAAAAAAACTAAAGCAAATGAGCCTATTCTATGCGAAAGAGAAATAAAAATAACGTATTGAAATACAATTCTAAGCAAGAGAGACATCAGAAAACAACGCATTGAAATACGGGAAGCTGATCAAAACCTTACATCGGCCAACTTGCCAGGTACGCAGAAGAAGCGGCATTTCTCGGTAGACGGAACAATGACGTAGTCTTGTGCAGTAATTTCAAAGGTTCATGTTGTATATTTTATTTGTTCAGAAATTACAGCAAATATTGGTGCCTGACACCGGCGCCGGCTACTTCTTTCCACATATTGGAAGAAATCACTTGAATTGGCGACCCAAATGTCAAGCAAACACAATATACACACTATGAATATAGTGATGCGGTTTCCGTATTTCACGTTCACTGCAGCGAACGCCAATGTGCCAGTTCATTACTTTTTCTACATGGTGTCGGTGCTTACGCATGCTATAGCGGACACAGTGACCCGTTTGGAGAATATAGACCAAACCACAGGTTAATTGAGCGTTATAGAATGACCGTTTACGTTACCGTTTATAGAATAACCGCGTTATAGCGTTATAGAATAACCGTTTACCGTTTACGCGTCTGGTGGTGCGCGCCACCAGACGCGTTCTGTGGTTTCTAGTGCAGGCCGTTTCCTTCGGTCGGGTAGGCTAATTGGAACAGAAAATACGAGGGAAACAGCGCGGAATAGCTCGATTCTTTTCAGATGGTGAGAAAAATTACGAATGCAGGGGTTGGTAGAGTGCCTTCTTTTTGTCTCTTTTGGGAACAACGTCATGCGACGAATACTGACATGATCATTGCCGGCTCACTGCCCGTCCGGACGGGAGCCGTCCACTGTTCCTGTCGCTTTTCTTCGTAGAACTTGTATGCGGACATGAAAAACATTGGTCCTGGCGAGTTAAAGTGTGTGCTATTGCAGACTCTTGCGCAGCAATTCATCTGTGACCAAAGAATGTCCCCAAAACAACGAGCGAAGGAAGACTACGACGCGCTCCCGGGTAGTTTTGCCGCATCTGAGCGATGCGCGCCGGCACACGTCTCCCACCCGGTCTGCCCATTCTGCCGCGAGGGGCGCGCGCATCGCGCCGGTGTTACCCCGGCACGGTGCCTATAGCTGCAGGCGCGGTTGAACCACCTGGCGTGCATACATGTATGACCAACATCGGTTGCCTGCTTGCTATTTTAAGGCGGCTTCTACTGAAATGTAAGGTATTTGTAGAAAGAACATTGAAAACCAAATCAGGCTGAAATTGCAACACCTGCCGCGGTGGCTCAGTGGTTACGGCGCTCGGCTACTCATCCGGAGTTCCCGGGTTCGAACCCGACCGCGCCGGCTGCGTTTTTATGGAGGCAAAACGCTATGGCGCCCGTGTGCTGTGCTCTGTCATTGCAGATTAAAGATCCCCAGGTGGTCGAAATTATTGCGGAGCCCTCCACTAGGGCACCTCTTTCTTGCTTTCTTCTTTTACTGCCTCCTTTATCTCGTCCCTTACGGCGCGGTTCAGGTGTCCGCCGATATATGACATACTGCGCCATTTCCTTTCCCCCCAAAATAAATTATTATTATTATTATTATTATTATTATTATTATTATTATTATTATTATTATTATTATTATTATTATTATTATTATTATTATTATTATTATTATTATTATTATTATTATTATTATTATTATTATTATTATTAAATTGCAAATGCGTGTTGGGTATAACATGGACGCAGCGGCTGAACGAGGTGGCTTCTCATACCAATCGTACGAAAACCCCCGTAACAATTGGAACGGCTAAGTCAACACTCTTTACATTACTCCCGCTTTGATTGCAATTGCGCATACAGAATGCCTGGGAGGTATTCAGGAGAATAAGACACCTTTTTGTGCCATAAAAAAACCTTTAGCACATATTGTTATCAAAAGAAGATTCGAGAATGAAATGTTTTCCAGGAAACGCGCCGTGTAACCGACGACGGCTCGCAGATCATGCTAGGTATACTCGAGTCCTGAGAAGCCAGCCGGACTAGACACATTTATTTTCTCAGCTTTTTTTAGTGGCCGACGGATCGCTCTGCTTTATTTACGATTTTTTATATGTGCGACCCACGTGGCCAGCGGTCGCCACGTGCCGGAAAGGAGAGGGCGGAGGCAGCTCGTGCTTCGAAGATTGATCGAACTCTTTGTTTTCCGAATGCCATCGCTTCTTTATCAACAGCGGGGAAAAGGCGTCCGTGTGTCGTGTGATTTCTGTGCGCGTTAAAATACCCAGGTACTCAAAATTATCCGGAGTGCTCTATTACGGCAACTCTTGATTTGGTTTGTGGGATTTAAGTACCTAAACCGACTCAGGCTATGAGGTACGCCGTAGTGGAGGGCTTCAGAAATTTCGACACCATTAGGGTTCTTTAACGTACACTGACATCCGCAGTACACGGGCCTCTAACATTTCGCCTCCATCTAAATTCTAACCCCGCGGCCGGGAGGCGCCTCTTCCTCTGTTCCTTTTAGAGCCAAGTCATATTTTTACACCAGTGCACTGGAGTCATATGCAAATATGGTTGGAGTGACGTACACGGATGCCGAATATCAGTAGTGCAAGGCAATATTCATCAACGAGTACCAGGGCCATAGTGATTAAAATTAATATCGCGCCAAACAAAATAAAGGATTTAAAATGAACCTAAGCTCACCAACAGTCAGCGCCACAGAACGGTGCCTTTTACAATTGTACTGCTTTATTATATGATATATCGTGTTAATGCTAAGAACCCTGAAGTGGTCTGTGATGGACGCCGTTGTGGAGACCTCCAGAATAATTTCTAGTATGTGAGTTTGTTTAACGTCCGCTAAAATTGCAGAGTAAATGGGGGCCTTGAGCTTCGCCTCCACTGAAACTCAGCTGCCGCATCATTGGGATAAGCAGCCGAGGATCTTAGGTACTGAACAAGCTGAGCAACAGAGTGCCCTATTTGCTGAGCCACTGCGGTGGTTTGTACTTTTTGTGGTAGTATGACATGTTTCAATTAGCTCTGTAATTCTCTGGCTTGGTGCCACAAAGAGAATGCTCAACTTACCACAATTCACCGTTGCGTCTGAATAGCCCCATTTGACAGATACTTAGGAGGCCTTTGCCACCGCATTTACGCAGCGTCTTGTGTGACTATAAAGGAGACAGATAGCAAACTAGGTGGCAAGTGGGTGCTTCAAAAGGATTCCTGTGTTTAGCAACAAGATGGAGGAGCAAATGTGTTAAATTTTTTCAGCTTTGTCTTTTAGCCAAGTGAAAAAATCCTGACTTGAATATGCAACCCCCTCACGTCCTTAAAGCCATGCCACAAGTGATGAACATTAAGTGTGGCGGAAATTTTGCTTCATTCACAAACACGAATCGACGCAAATTGTTGTTAGTCCAATTTAATATCTAGAGAAAAAGAGCCGATAAGAGTTGCCCCTGAAGCGATGCCAGAATAGCCGATGTGAAGCTCATTAGGGGTTTAAGTAGAAATGTTGCCGAGCGCTATTCTAACCTGCTGTAATTTTTTTCTAATAAGCATTTCTCCGCATCCCCTGACAAACACTCTCCGATAACTTCCAAGCCCATTCATTACGGAATATGCCGTACAGTATTAAGGCCATCGCACGCAGCAGGAGAGGCGCAAAACAATTCGGAGAAACTGTGTTGGAATTGCGCATATATCTATATATACAACCTTTGTCCTTAAAGGTCCATGACTGAGTCCATTAAAAGAGTACGTTTAACATTGAAATTGTTTTTTCAGCACCCCTTCGAAATAGTCTCACTTGAATTCTATACACAGCTTACAACGCTTCCTGAGGGCATGGCAACAGGTGTAAAGCTCTTCTTTTGGCAGAGCTGTCAGCTCCTTGGTCGTGGCGTCTTCAATGGCCTCCACGTTTCCCATCTAGAAACCTTTTAGGGCTCTCTTTACGCGAGAAAACAGGAAAAAAATTGCATGGCGAGATGTGAGGCGAGTATGGCGGATGGGAAAGTACCGTAATACTGTGCTTGGCAAGAAATTTTGTCACGCTGAGAGCAGTGTGCGGCTTTGCGTAATCGTGAAGGCTTTATTCTCCAGATGCCCAAAAGTCAGGGCGACGGCTTCGCAGTGCATCAAGCCTATGTTGGAGCACGCGGATATAAAACTCCTGATTCGCCGTCGGCCCTTGTGGGACGAACTCGTGGTGTATGACACCTCTGGCATCGAAAAAAAGAATCAGCACCGTCTTTGTTTTGTTATTGTGTCGCCGCACCTTTCTCGACGCCGGAGAGTTGGTGGACCGTCAATCAGCGCTCTGCCTCATTAATGGTTAGAGGATCGTATTGAAAACACCATGTTTTGTCTTCAGCAATGAGGCTGTCGAGGAATATAGCATCCTTCCTTGCCTGAGAGAGCAAATCAGCGCTCACTGATGCCCGCGTGTCCTTCTTGTCCTGTGTGAGGGAGTGCGGCACAAGTCTGGCATTCAGCTTTCGTTTCTCCATGTTCCAAAGCAAAATTTGGTGGCATGTTGTCTTACTAATCTAGAGAGCATCTGATAGCATGCGGACTGTAATGGTGCGGTCTTGCTGTACGATTTCCTTCATCCGAGCTATGTTGTTTTTATTCGTGAGGTTCAAGGGCGCCCATGGCTAGTGTCGTCGTCCACCAACGTTCTCCCCGAAACGAACCTCTTGTGCCACTCGAAAACACGCGCCCGCGATAATGTCTCTTTGCCGCAAGAGTCACAAAGGAGCTCATACGTCTGTGTGGCTGTCTTACCAAGCTTCACACAGAATTTTCTCTTTACACGCTGTTCGAGGTGGACGTCCATCTCTACATTCAGTCACAGTAGAATGCGCATGCAATTGGTGACAACGTATTTTTCAACGTTAATAAGTAACGTTGGTAGTTTTCTACATGTAGTGCATGTAGCGGCTGGCACAGCAATTAACATACATAGCTCAGGTTAGCCAGCAAAGATGGCGCTACACTTGCACGGCAACATTTGTTTTGGGGAATCAATTCTAGAGAACAAAATAAATCAGTCCCCAAACTTTACTGTCAAAGGTTGTATATATATATATATATATAATATATATATATATATATATATATATATATATATATATATATATATATATATATATATATCAGACACGGTAAAGGAAATGAGAGGCTCGTTTGACAAACTTATGAAGGAAGCCAACTGTCACCGAAACCAAGGCGCATGGAGAATGTTTAATTTTTTTTTTGAATTTGCAGTGCTTATCAGTGGCATAACATTACTTAGATTAATCTATCGCTTAAAGAAAATTACATATAAAGCAGCAGAAAAAACAACCATGCCGCCGGTGGGATCCGAACCCACAGCCCCCGAATATCGCGCCCGGTGCTCTACCAACATAGCTACGGTGACGGCTGTCCAACCTGCTGCTCTCGTGCGTATTTATGTTTATTGTGTGCACGCGTACCTTGAGAGTGTTCACCAGCGCCATCCATGTCCATAGCGGCGGACGTAGCACGTTCGCGAGGGCGGAAACTGTGGGAGAGCCCTCTTATGCTTTCTATGTCATCAAGACTGCCAGAACCGAGACCCTCGTTAAGCTAATAGCAGACAAGGTAAAGGAAATGAGGGGTCCGTTTGACAAACTTATGAAGGGAGCCAACAGTCACCGAAACCAAGGTGCATAGGGGATTGTTTAATTTATTTTAATGTGTAGTGCTGATCAGTGGGATAATAATACTTAGATTCACCTATCGCTTATGGCCCCCTTCATATATATATATATATATATAGTTGCGAAAACATGAAGTACTTGACTGCTTAAAATAATATACATCGAAGTATACGCTTTATTTAAGGAAACATTTTTAATTTACTCGACATTTCGATTGGAGGACCGATCTTTTTCAAGAGAGACCATACGGTGCATGGGCGCGTGTTTTTATAGCATGGGACTTGAAACACAGAAGGCTTAAAAAGAAAAGAAATAAAGGAAAATAAAGAAAAGAAAAAGGGGGAGGGGCGGCTGGGAGAACGGAACACAACAGACACCTATGGCATATTAGGGAAGCAAAGGTGGCGCGTCGCGTACCGGTGAACTCACTGCGCACACACACACACACACACACACACACACACACACACACACACACACACACACACACACACACACACACACACACACACACACACACACACACACACACACACACACACACACACACACGCACACACACGCACGCACGCACGCACGCGCGCGCGCGCACGCACACACACGCACGCACACACACGCACACACACACACACACACACACACACACACACGAGGCGAAAGAGGGAGGCCGGGCTGGTTGCGCACGCGGCTACTGCGACAAGAAGAAAGAAAAAAAGAAAAATAGAGGAGAAACAAAAGCAGAGAAAAAGAGAAAAGCAAAGAAGAAACGTGGTGGGGCTTAACAAAAGAAGGGATGCGTCTGCTAATTGTGGGCTTCGGTATGCCTCTGGCCGCTTATGTGTGGCCCTGTGCGACTTCGAAAGATGGCCCGGACGAGGCGGAACAGGTTGAGACCGCCCAAAGTGGCTCCACATGGTGACACGCGAGCCGCTAAAACCAGATGAGCTTCCCATAGGAGGACCAGATGGAAAGGCTTGTTGACAGGAACGCAAAAAAAAAAACAAGAAATATAGCACAGAGAAATTTCAAAAAATAAAAAATATATATATAATGACAAAAACAAAGAGAAGGGGACATATGGCCCTCGCGGGACCAAAAATGAGTTGAACAGCAGGTGGAAACAAGCCCAAACTGACATGCAACAGGGGTATGGCCTCAGACGACTCAGTCAGTGGTGGTACTTTGTCTATTAGTTTTGAAATTTTCTGGGGTTTCTGCCATCGAAAGAGACGATAGGGTGCTATGGTTTTCGTTGATGCCCTTTTGTACTGTGTTAAATTTGAAAATAAAGTATGATTCGCGTTGTTCGCGCTTCCGAGTGTTTTTAAAGCCACTCTGCAATATCGTTACTTGAAGTTTATCAAACTCGTGGCCTTTTTCGCGGGGGTGTCTCGAAAGTGGGAGGCCAGGGAGAGATTGAGTATGTGAGCGGTGGTTATTAAATCTTAATCGGAAGGAATTGTCTGTTTGGCCAATGTATTGCATCTGACATTCGCCACACTCGAGCATGTAAACAACATTACTAGAATCGCAGTTTAAGTCCTCTCGGATAACATGTTTGAAATCTGAATGGGTACTTTTAGCCAGTGCTGTGGTTTGCATGTGTTTGCAAACTTGGCATCTGCTCTTTCCACAAGGTGTGCAACCCACCGGCCTCGGTTCATTAACCGTTGAGTCCACAAGGTGGTTTTGTAAATTTTTTGGCCTTCTGTATGTTACTTGGGGGACGATAGGAAAAATTTTTGAGAGCCGCTCACTTTGTTCTATGATATTGAAGTGTTTTTAAAGGATTTTTTTTAATATTCGGTAGGTTGTCTGTGAATGTCAGTACTAGATTAGAGCGATGCGGTGTTGGCGGGGACTCCGCAGTGATGTGATTACTGTTAGTAACTTCCGCCCTTTGAATGGCATCGCTGATGATTGAAACCGGGTAACGCTGTTTCTTAAGAAGTTCGCCCTTGTGTTTAGCATTCTTTTGAAAATCTTCTGATCGAGAACAAATGCGTTTGAATCGGATAGCCTGTGAGTACGGAATTGAAGTTTTGCAACGGCGTGGGTGGCAACTGTTGAAATGAAGGTACTGTTGTCTGTCTGTGTGTTTTTTATAAATGCTAGTGATTAATGCACCCCTGTCAACACGAACAAGCACATCAAGGAAGTTAATGCTATTGGTTGAGTACCTGTGTGTGAAAGAGATATTGGGATGTATGTTGCTGAATGAGGTGATAAACTGAATTAGTTCTTCCTTTGTTTCTGCCCAAATTATGAATATGTCATGAAGAAAACGTTTGTAAAAAGCCGATTTGGTTGGATATGAGGAAAGGAAGTCTGATTCAATTTTGTTCATAAACATGTTGGCGTAATTTGGTGCCATTTTTTGGGCCCATAGCCGTACCACTCGTTTGAAGATAATATGAGTTATTGAATTTTAAAGTGTTAAGTTTAAGGACCAAATTTGCAAGCGTCTCGATGGCACTTGGACTGGGAGAGTCTAGGATTCTGTGATCTTTATAGGCTCCTACCATGGCCTGCATTCCGTCGTCATGGGGGATATTAGTGTAAAGTGACACCACGTCCAGGGTAACTAGGAAAGCGCCATGAGGGAAGGTGACATTGGATAATTCTCTCAGGAAGTGGTTAGTATCTCGTACGTAAGATGGATGTTTCGGAGTATATGTTTGATGAGGGAATCGATGTAATCGGAGATCGGTTCTGTCAGTGTGCCGACACCAGAAACAATAGGTCGCCCCGGATGGTTCTCTTTGTGCATTTTCGGAAGCATGTAAAAGCGCCCGGTGGAGGCATTTTTGGCGTCAGCGCCTTACTTATTCGCTGTGGTAATTCACCTTCATCGGTTAGTTTATTCAGAGTTTTTGCTATGATTTTCTGGTGTTCAGAGGTGGGGTCTGATGATAGTTTCTTATAGAATTTTGAGTCGTTGAGTTGGCGGTTGGCCTCCTGAATATAATCATCTTTGTCCAAAATAACTATACCTCCACCCTTGTTGGCGGGCTTAATGACGATGTCGGTTCGTTCCCCGAGTGAGTCTATAGCGTTACGTTGTTTTTTTGTGAGGTTGGGTGAGCCAGATTTTCGTGTCCCGAAGGCCTGCAATATGTCCTTCTGTACCGCTTCAATATTTAGGTCTAGATATTTATCCCTGCCAGTTTTGGGTGGCCACTGTTCCTGAGATTTTGGGCACCAAGCATTATTTTGGCTTGCTTTGTCGAAAAAATATTCTCGTACTCTAAGTGTTCGGGAAAAGTCATCCATATCCTTGAGTAATTGGTATTCATTATACTGCCCATTATTCGGGCAGAATTTTAGGCCGCGTGATAAAAGGAACTTTTCATCGGGAGTGAGTTGTGAGCTTGATAGGTTGATTATAATTTCGGGAACGTGTGGCTCTCCAGGTGTTCGGCCTAATGTGGTTGTATGTTCGTTTATCGTTCCGTTGTTATTGTAGGGTGGGGATATGCGCGTTGCCAGTTGCAATACCATTGTGCGCTCCATACCTGCCTCAACAACAATGCCATCACGAGAGAATTTTTAAAGTTTATTCGTCCAAATTTGCCTAAATATTAGTTTAAAAATTTGCTTATATATATATATATATATATATATATATATATATATATATATATATATATATATATATATATATATATATATATATATATATATATATATATATATTAGCAGACAAGTTAAAGGAAATGAGGGGCCCGTTTGACAAATTTATGAATGGAGCCAACAGTCACCGAAACCACGGTGCATAGGGGAACGTTTTTTTTTTAATAATGTGTTCTGCTTATTAGAGGGATAATAATACTTAGATTAATAAATCGCTTAAAGAAAATTACTTATAAAGCAGCAGAAAAAAGAACCATGCCGCCGGTGGGATCCGAACCCACGACCTCCGAATATCGCGTCCGGTGCGCAGCAGAAAAAAACAACCATGCCGCCGGTGGGATCCGAACCCACGACCTCCGAATATTGCGTCCGGTGCTAGATGCTGCCGGTGGGATCCGAACCCACGACCTCCGAATATCGCGTGCGGTGCTAGAGCACCGGACGCGATATTCGGAGGTCGTGGGTTCGGATCCCACCGGCGGCATGGTTGTTTTTTCTGCTGCGTTTTAATTTTTTTAAAACAATTCATTGGCGCGACAAATTAAAAAAATACCAAGTATACAAAAATAAAAATAGAAATATTCCCCTATGCACATTGGTTTCGGTGACTGTTGGCTTCCTTTATATATATACATATACATTTTTCTACATATATATATATATATATATATATATATATATATATATATATATATATATATATATATATATATATATATATATATATATATATATATATATAGGAAATACCTGCAGCGCCCGAAGGCATTATTGCAGGGGGGATGAGGATACATAACAGAAGAATAGGCCAGAAAAAAAAGAGGAAGAAAAAAAAAGCAATACAACAAGGCATGACACAGCAAGTACAAAATGAATGATATATGAAACAACAAAAAGACATGAAGAAAAAAAAGCCAACTGACCAAATGATGCTGGACCAACAAGAACGAAGACCGCGTTATTAAAAAAGACAAAAGAAAGCCAACTGCGCACTCATACATCCGACAGTAACGCGCGGAACACAGACTCGGAACGGCACTCAACAATTTCATGGGGCAGGCGATTCCAGTCATGAATGCTAGATGGGAAAAATGCGTTTTGATAAGTGTTAGTTTTGCATTTAATTTCTCTAATCTTCCACCCATGGTCAAGTCTGTTTGACCTGAAATGCGGTGGAAGCAAATAATTTTCTTAATCTATTTTTATTTTTCGGTGAAAGATTCTGTACAGCATTTCTAACCGGGAGTTGGTACGGCGTTTCCGTAACAGCTCCCATCCCAGCGTTAGTTTAATGTTAGTAACACTGCTGTTAAAATCATAATTACTTGAGACAAACCGAGCGGCAAAGTTCTGAATACGCTCAAGCATGTCTGTTAAATTTAAAGTAGGGGGGTGCCAAACAACACAAGCATACTCCAATATTGGCCGAATATAGGTGAAATATAGAAGCTCTTTAACTTTTAGTGGTGCCATTTTAAAATTTCTTCTTAGAAAATTTAGCATGCCATAAGCTTTAGCAGAAACGTGCTCGACGTGCTCATTCCAGGTGAGATTAGACGAAAAGTAAACGCCGAGGTATTCATAGTGAGTAACTCTAGAAAGTCGATTAGAATCTAGTTTGTATTCAGCCAAGAAAGGGTGATGCTTGCGCGTGAAAGAAATAAACTGACATTTTATTGGGTTCAGAAACATCTGCCACTTCAAACACCATTGCTGTATGCGGTCCAAGTTGCACTGCAAATGACAAGAATCTGAAGAACTGTTAATAACATGGTAGATAACACAATCGTCAGCATATAAACGTATTTTACAGGTCATATATTTAGAAATGTCATTAATATAAACTAGAAACAGCAGAGGTCCTAAAACAGACCCCTGCGGCACCCCCGAAGATACAGGAACATAATCAGACTGGGACCCATTAATCAATACACGTTGTTTGCGTCCCTGCAGGTAAGATTGAAGCCAGTATAGAAGGGAAGTTGGAATCTTGATCAAAGATAATTTATACAGTAGCAAATCATGAGGTACCAAATCAAACGCTTTCTTGAAATCTAAAAAAATGCAATTCGTTTGTAGACCCTTGTCAAATGATGAAAAAATATCATGGCTAAATTCTAAGAGCTGCGTCGTACACGAGTAACCTGATCTGATACCATGCTGAGCTTGAGTGAAAAATTCATTTTGTTCCAAATGCTTCATCAACGCGCTATATATTATGTGTTCAAGCGTTTTGCAACTAATACTTGTAAGCGAAATCGGCCTGTAATTAGCAACTATGTTTTTAGGACCACCCTTATGAATGGGCCCCACGTTAGCGTTTTTCCATTGCTGGGGTATTATTCCTGTATCTAACGATTTAGAGTATAGAATAACTAAGTAATGAGCAATGATTTCAGCACTGACCTTCAAGACATTACCGGGAACATCTTCGGGCCCGCTTGCCGAAGACACCTTTATGTTATTCAGCAGGTTTAACACACTGTTGTATGTAATTGTTAGCTCAGGCATTGTCTCTTGCACATGGGCATCCATGACTGGCATTTCATGATGCGAGTTCGCTGCGAAAACAGACTTAAAATAATCATTGAAACAGCATGCCTTATCAAAATCATCAGTTATAGGTTCAGCGCCGTTATTCAGTGCCGGAATACCGACTGATTCACGGCCATTAACTTTAAGAAATTTCCACAGTTCTTTTAGATTACTCTGAATTTTAGCACCTAACTCCTTCATGTATCTTTTTTGCGCAGCTTTATTTTTAACTTTTATGTCTGTTCCAAGAGCACGTACCTTTTCAAGAACTTTTGCGTCCCGGTAATTTTTGTACGTGTTTAGGAGACGACGCTTTTTCTTAATCAATAGTTTAGTTTCCTGAGTTACCCACGGCTTGTCCTTGCGCCGCTTAGCTGATATGTTTTTGAAAGGAACATATTTGTCAATGAGCACATCAAGCTTCTGCTTAAATATGTCCCACAGCGCAGTAGCATCGCAACGCTGGCTCATGGATATGAAGTCTTGTAAATAGTTGGCAAGCTCGCTAGATAGCGATGAGTAATCGCCTCTATCATAGAAGAAAATTTTCCTGGGGTGCCTGTGTGGCACTGAAGGCTGGGTCATTGGCACGTGTGCAACGACACAGTCGTGGTCACTGATACCTGGGATAATATAACTATCGCGCACAAGTGAATCTCGGTTAGAAAAAAGCAAATCTAGAACAGACGAGGAACCATGGCATGACCTGGTTGGCTCCTTAACAAACTGATACAGGTCGTTTGCAATAATGAGGTCGCGGAAATCAACGTACAGCTTTGACAGGTTGGTAAGGACTGGTTTATTGTCAGCCCATGTAACTTCAGGCATATTGAAATCACCTCCAATGATGTAATCGTTGTGCATCTTACTTATGAATTCAGAAAGGGATACAAATACATCTGGATTAGCCCGCATTGGAGAACGATAGAAACAGCCAAGCGTAAGCAGCTGCCCGTTCTCTAAATGTAGGTTCCGCCAAACAAATTCTTCGCAGCCATTAAGTTCCGGCAGAGCAGAACAGTTAAGACTCGAGTGAATGAGCAGGAAAACGCCACCTCCACGTGAGTGTCGATCGCAACGGTAAGCTTCAAAATCTGCTGGAAAGACTTCGGAGCTGTGAATCGAATCATCCAGCCAGGATTCAGTACCCATGACTACATGCGGTTGGACTGAGGAAATAAGCGTGGCAAAATCATCAGTTTTATTCTTTATGCTACGGCAGTTCACCACAAGTATAGTAAGATCAGATATGGACTGAATCCTGGCAAGACTGCAGTGAATGAGGCGCTGGAACCAATTGCGCAGCTGCCTGGCCTTTTGTTAAGGTATATGCTCAATAACCTGGTCTTGAAGTGGGTTATAAACGAACCGCTTTTTGTTGATAAGCATTTTGTCATAACGAAGTTTAAAAGTAACTTTCTTGGCACGAGCATAGCTTACAAGCTTAGCTCGAGCCACCCGCACCGCCCGGGTGAAATCTTCGCGGATCGCGAAGTCTGTGTCTTTCAATTTATTTCCGCAAGACAAAATGCGTTCCTTGTCTTTAAGGTTATATATATATATATATATATATATATATATATATATATATATATATATATATATATATATATATATATATATACTGTAAGCATGACACGTTCAATCATCTGTCATCGAATTCTGTAGCTAATATTGTTAACGCACTAAATTTCGCAACGTAGCCCTCCTGTTCAACCATTGTGACTCATATTCGCGTTCTAGTCAGGTGTGTGATACTTTTTGAATCTTCTGTGCGTTATATATGTTTGTACGATTTTTTTGCACCCTTCGTCATATTCTGTGTCCACCGTTTCTATTCTGTTATTCTGATGACGGCCCTTCCACGGCCGAACGTCAACATTCTTTGAAACGTTGATCCCTGTTTATTCACTACTAATGACCGTGCCAAGAAGTCTTTTTCCCTGAAAAAAAAAATATATATATATATATTGCCACACTGCCCACATTCTGCGAGCGCCGCCATGTGGCCGAGCGGCATTACTGGGCTCGTGTGGGAACGAAGAAGAGGACGTTCCCGTTCGAACGCGCGCTGCAGGGTTTCTGGCCTTCGGATTAAAAAAGCGCCTTTTCGTGCCGCCCTACGTTTGTCGGCGACATTTTGGTGGAGCCGCTGGGTATCGTTCCATGAACGCTCTCCCCGAGGGCAACTCTGACGCTGATCAGCGACGCTTGGACACAACACCCGTCCACAAAGCGAGCCGCCGCCTGCGAGGCCTGCAACCTGAGTGTCAGCCACTGACGAGGCCGGTGCGTACCATGACGTCTACTACAGGCAGTCAGACAGGCCAGCCGTCCGGCACTGTCCCGCCCGTTGTAGTTCTCACCCCTCGCTCTCCACCATCCTTCCACGGCGATCGGTTTGAGGACGTCGAGGACTGGCTGTCCAGCTTTGACCGTGTGGCCACTTTTAACCAGTGGGACGACGACCGAAAACTACGAAACGTCTATTTCTCGTTCCAAGGCACTGCGAAGACACGGTTCGAGAACCGTGCGGCATCCTTTACGAACTGGGAAGCGTTCCACCGTCAGTTGCTGGCTACCTTCAGCACAAACGCACGCAACGAAAATGCCGAAGTCGCCCTTCGCACCAGGTCACAGCAGGCGAACGAAAGCGTCGTTATGTTTATTGAAGACATGGCACGTCTTTTCAATCGGGCTGACCCTGCCATGCCAGAGGCTACCAAGGTGCGCCACCTCATGCGTGGTGTGAACGAGCAGCTCTTCGCTGGCCTCATACGCCACCCACCAAGAACCGTCGCTGACTTCGCTAAAGAAGCCACAGGCATGGAACGTTCCTTACAGGAACGCAGTGCGCAGTACGGTCGTCCGGGAAGTGTTGCGGCCAGCAACTATTGTGCGTCCCTGCCAGTCGCCGGGGACGAGGCTCTTCGGGAGCTTGTGCGGAGTGTAGTTCGCGAAGAACTGCGCAACCTCCGCTTAGATGCTCCACCTGCCAGTGTTGCAGCTTTAGCCGATGCCGTCCGCGAGGAAATTCGGCGAGCAGTCCAGCCACCACCGGCACCACAGCCGGAGCCGTACACCAGCAGCTACAACGAAGCCCTACGGACACCGCAGCCGGAGCCGCACATCATGAGCTACAGTGAAGCTCTGCGGAGACCTGCGCCAGTTCCACATGCGTTCCGCCCTGCTGCCGAACAAACGCAGGGGTACTTTCCTTCCGCCGAGCTGCGTGACCCGCGCCCTGTTCGAAAAGCTAACGTGTGGCGCACACCCAACAACCGGCCACTATGCTACCACTGCGGGGAGCCCGGTCATATCCTCCGTAACTGCCCCTACCGGCGGATGGGATTAAAAGGATTTTCACCGAGCGCACCTCGACCGCGCTATGGTGAGAGACTGCGAGACATTGAGCAGTACCTGGCCGATAATGTGCTGCCCTCAACGCCTCCACGACGCCAGGCTAGGTCGCCGTCTCCAAGACGAGTTCCTCCACCCAGTCATGCACCATCATCTCGCCAATTCAGAGGCACGTCTCCCCGCCGGGAAAACTGAAGACGGCGTCCTCTGGGGGTAGGACCGCCGCTGCCGCAGACAGTGAACAGCCTCCATCCGACGATTTTATGCGACGACCCCACCCGCCGACCTTAAAGACGATCCCACCGCCGACCTCACCGACGACCTCAGCGACGACCCCATCGACGACGGCACCAAAAACCTCGCCGACAAATTGTCAAACAATTGTTTCCGCCGCCGAAATTCTTGTTGCCGCCGATGGCTATGACGTATCTGCACTCGTCGATACCGGAGCCGACTTTTCTGTCATGAGTAGTAACCTAGCCGCAACCCTCAGAAAGGTTCTAACACCTTGGCATGGGCCGCAGATACGCACAGCTGGTTGCAATGTGGTAACGCCGGTTGGCGTCTGCACCAGCCGTATAAAGATCCGCGGTGCAACTTCCACTGGCTCCTTCGCCGTGCTACGAGATGCTCTAAAGAACTAATTCTCGCATGGACTTCCTTAAAGAGTGTGGGGCGGTCGTCAACCTGCACGAGCAATTGGTATCGTTTTCGACACAGCGAGCCGTTGATACCGACCAAGAGCCGCACAGAGCACCATTACGCATCTCTGATGACCACACAACGATACCGCCGAGAGCAAGCAAGTTTGTCACAGTCCAGTGTGATACCAGCTCCGGTACTCGGGGCATTGCCGGAGCGAATATGTCGCTGCTACTGTCTCGGCAAGTTTGCGTTGCTCGCGCCCTTGTCGACCTTGTTCACGCGCGTACCACGCTCTTAGTGACCAACCTTAGTTGTGAACCCCAACATTTGGCAAAAAACACGGTGTTTGCCCATTTTGAAGAACTTGGCGAGCATGCCGGCCAATGTGCCTTATCAACAACGGCCCCCGAAATAGCTGAACAGGACACTGCAACAGCCATTAGGACCGACGTGAACCCTGACCTTCTGACCAATCAGAAACGCCGCGTGGAAAGCCTTATTGACTCTTTCCGCGACAGTTTTGCATCAACATCCAAGGTTCGCCAGACGCCAATAACTAAGCACCGTATTATCGTCGACAGTGACCAGAGACCGCTATGTCAGCGTCCTTATCGTGTTTCGTCGAAGGAGCGCGATGCTATCCGCCGCCAAGTTGCCGAAATGCTCCACGACGACGTCATACAACCATCGACGAGCCCCTGGGCGTCGCCTGTTGTTCTCGTCGCAAAGAAGGACGGCGGCCTACGGTTCTGTGTAGATTATAGACGTCTCAATAACGTTACAAAAAAAGATGTCTATCCACTGCCGCGCATTGATGACTCATTAGACCGCCTCCGCCATGCTACCTACATTTCGTCACTCGACCTTCGTAGCGGTTATTGGAAAATCGAGGTCGACGAACGTGACCGAGAAAAGACCGCCTTCGTTACTCCTGACGGACTGTACGAATTTAAGGTGCTTCCTTTCGGCTTGTGTTCAGCCCCTGCGACGTTCCAACGTATGATGGACACCGTACTAACTGACCTGAAGTGGCAGTCCTGCCTTGTCTATCTCGACGACGTCGCGATTTTCTCCGACACGTTCGAGGAGCACCTGAAACGTTTGCGTGCCGCCTTCGAAGCAATTCGTTCTGCGGGTCTGTCTCTCAAGCCTGAAAAGTGCCACATCGCATTTCGGGAGTTCAAGTTTCTTGGCCACATTGTGAGCGCTCAGGGCGTTAGCCCCGACCCAGAAAAGACCGCCGCCGTTGCTGCATTTCCCCAGCCAACAGATAAACGAAGCTTGCGGCGTTTCCTGGGGCTTTGCGCCTATTATTGGAGTGTGATGACCCCCATAATGCGCAGGTTCACACGGGACGGAGAGGCAAAGAGACACCGTATGGCTCAGTTTAAACAAACAGGTATATTCAATAATTACACATGATTAAGGTTATACATCAGAGGCTGGGGCGTCCGAGCATACGTGCCGACGACTTCATGGGGGCGATGGAGTGGCTCCGGAGTTGGGCTCGAGCGGTTGCTGGCAGAAGCTGCACGCCGTCGGGCTTCCGCGCTGAAGGCCCTCTTGGCGAACGATGTCGTCCTGAGCGTCTGCAGTAGAATTTCAATAGTCGTCCGTTTTTTCGAGGATGGTTCCCAAACCCTTCCTGTAGTGTCGTTCGGCTTGGAAGATGAACAGGAGGCGAGCTTGTAGATGATGACAGCAGAGCATAATTTTACAACATACATATACAGAGAGTTAAACTGGAAAAAGCAGAACTGAATTTACAAAAGAACAAACTTTGCACTACTTTACTCATCGACCGGGCAGGTTAGTGCCTAAGTAGCATCACATTACATGCTAAGCATGGAGCCCCAGCTCAGACTCGACTGCATCCGTTTACATGTGCTTTTAAGCACTTGATTAACAAACGACTAAGGGCGGTCATTTCCAGTGGCCCGCCCAAAGCATCAATTCTCTAATCCAAAATAACATGCGAGATGGGGACCACCCCTTGGGTTGGGCTTAGCCTCGAACCCAGAGTCTGTTAACAATACAAACTAAATAAACAACAAAAACGCCACCACTCTCTCTCAAGTGAGAGTATACACAGGCTCTCTCTTCGGAGCTAATTCACTAGCGCCTGTCTTTCCACATTCTTGGCGAGTACTGCCTGTCCGCCATGACAGGTGTCCGTCGCGGCCCTTCTGGGAATGCGCTTTTGTTCACGAGGCACGGCGGGAAGCTGTGGGTGCCTTCCCGGCGATAGCCCACGTCGAAAGGGGAAGGAGGGAAAGAATGTTGTCTTCGCGGTAGCGCATAGCGTCGGCTGTGGTACGGCGCGCTCTGGCCCGCTGACAGCTCCCTTGTCCTGGAATGTGCCCGGAAATTGGGGAGGATAAAGCCTGTTTCCCCGCGGCAGCGGCGGCGGGTCCGGTTGTTCTGGTCGTCACTCAAAGAGCATGGCTGGGCAATTGATGATGCCGCTGTCACGGGTCTCCGTCTACGCCGCGCCGTCGAACGTGGATCCTCGTAGCACACACGGAATGTCACACTCGCTCACCCTCCAGAAGAATGTTCTCCGAACATTTGAGTCCACGCAGCTCCCCTTGTCTTTCTGAATCGCCTCGCACAGTGCGTCCGACAAAACACTTTTCGCTGCACTCAACACCACTGCACAACACCATATGCCTCCGCTGTCAATACTGGCGTCTCCAGGGGCAGCACTGATCTTCTTTTACAGATAAACATGAAACTCAGCACCCAAGCCTCTCCTTTCTAGTCCAAACTGGACGAAATAAATTTACCACAGTTACAAAGGAGCTCCCACTTCTAGCACGATCACGGCACAGACAAAAATATAGATAACGAAAGGAAGTAGGGCAGGTTCTGCATGCGCTCCGCATGCTCTCCTGTGAAGGTGTTACTTAATGACAGAAAGGTTTAACTACCAACTCCGATAACTTAACACATAAGCACATAGCAATGTTATGAGCAGCGGCATTACACAATTCTAACCAGTTCACAACTCCGCTCTGTTTACGCCATTAGTCCGACTTAGCTTTCCGATTTCGCAGCGGATATCGGCCTTCATGAGTCATACTAAGCAAGTCTGTGCCCCTTTGTCTGCTTTGGGACTCGCGATGGCTCGTGGCAGGAGCCTCTCCTGGCGTTATCTGCGCGGCAACCTCGCGCGCTTCTTCTTCCAGCAATGCATGAAGTAAATCCGGTGGCATTCCGGCCGTCACCTCGGGCGCCTGCCGAACAAATGCAGGAGAGGGCGTTTCTTGCGAACTATCTGCGCGCTCCGCTTCACTTCTGTCCTCATCAAAATCCGCGCTTTCTCTTGCCTCATTTCGTGAATACTGATCCGGTGCCGAATTGAGGCGATTTGCGTGTATCCTTATCAAACGCCGGTTCACGTCTCGGACTCTGAAGTTTACCGGAGAAAGCTTCTCGACAACCTCGCACGGTCCTCTCCACTTCGTCTGGAACTTACGAGCTAGCCCAATCTGCCTTTGGCAGTTTTCAATGTACACGCTGTCCCCCACATCAAACGGCGCGTCTCTAGCACTGTGATCGTGCACCTCCTTCCTGCGCTTCGCCGCTTTCTTTAAGGACTCCTTTGCGATGTCCCTCGCCACTTGCAAGCGCGATTCTAGCTTAACCTTATAGTCGTCGAGTGAAGCGTATGGGACACGACGGGGGCCCTCTGCCACTTCACTAGGCTGGTCCGGGTCTCGGCCGTAGAGAAGAAAGAATGGCGATTCGCCCGTGCTCTCGTGTGCTGCGGAATTGTAGGCAAACATTGCATACGGGAGCCACAAGTCCCAGTCCCGCTGGTCGCGCGAAACAAAATGCGACAGGAACCCGGCCACGGTTTGGTTCAGTCGCTCCACCGCGCCGTTGCAAGCCGGATGGTACGGTGTTGTCTGCTTCTTAGCGATCTTAAGCAGCTCGCAAACTCTCCTCATTAGCTGCGACACGAAGTTCGTTCCCCGATCTGTCAAGAGTTGCCTCGGGGGTCCATGTCGGAGCACGATCTGTTCGACAAATGCTCTTGCAACCGTGTCTGCCTTCTGATCTGGGAGTGCTACCGCTTCCGCGTATTTTGAAAGGTGGTCGACAAATACTAAAATGTACTTGTTTCCGGAAGTGGTCGTGGGCAATGGGCCCATTATGTCCATACCTGTCCGCTCGAAGGGAGCCGAAACCTCAGGGAACGGCTGAATTGGAGCTGGTCTTCGTCCCTTCTTCCGTTCCCTCTTCAAGTCTAACCTAATTCTAGACCTTACCATTCTATGGTCGCTGCAACGCACCCTTCCGAGGACGGCCACATCCTGAATGATGCCAGGTTTAGCGCATAGTATGAAGTCGATTTCATTTTTAATCTCACCATTGGGGCTCTTCCAGGTCCATTTCCTGTTTTCTCGTTTGCGGAAGAAGGTATTCATGATCCGTAAATTATTTCTATCCGCGAATTCGACTAATAACTCTCCCCTGCTATTTCTAGAGCCTATCCCATAGTCACCTACCGCGTGGTCGTCAGCCTGCTTCTTGCCCACCTTCGCATTGAAGTCGCCCATCAGTACAGTGTACTGCGATTTTGCTCTATTCATTGCTGATTCTACGTCCTCATAGAAGCTTTCAACGGTCTGGTCATCATGGCTGGATGTGGGTGCGTAGGCCTGCACCACTTTCAGCTTGTACCTCCTATTCAGCCTAATTATTATGGCTGCTACCCTCTCGTTAATACTGTAGAACTCCTCTACGTTGCCAGCTATATCCTTATTGATGAGGAAACCCACACCTAGTTCTCGTCTATCCTCTAACCCGCGATAGCACAGTATGTGTCCGTCCTTTAGTACTGTATACGCCTCACCTGTCCTCCTAACTTCGCTAAGCCCTATCACATCCCATTTAATTCCCGCTAGTTCCTCAAACAGCACTGCTAGGCTAGCCTCACTAGCTAAAGTTCTAGCGTTAAACGTTGCCAGGTTCAGATTCCAATGGCGGCCTGTCCGGCGAAGCTAGCGAAGAAGAAGACCATTAACGAGTTAGCCGTAAGAGGGAAAGCACAGGAGTTTAGGATAGCGCTGCAAAACAGATATTCGGCTTTAACTGAGGAAGATGATCTTGATGTTAATTCAATGCACGATAATCTGACATCAATAATTACGGAGTGCGCAGTAGAAGTAGGCGGCAGGACAGTTCGAAAAGATACCGGGAAGCTATCTCAGGTGACGAAAGATCTGATTAAGAAGCGCCAAAACATGAAGGCATCTAGCACTACCGATAGAATAGAACTAACGGAGCTATCAAAGTTAATAAATAAGCGCAAGGTAGCCGACATAAGGAAGTTTAATATGGAGAGAATCGAGCATGCTATAAAGACCGGAGGTAGCCTAAAAACAGTGAAGAGGAAACTAGGCATAGGTAAAAACCAGATGTATGCATTAAGAGACAAGCAGGGCAATGTCATTAGCAATATGGATAAGATAGTTAACGTAGCCGAAGAGTTCTATACAGACCTGTACAGTAGCCAATGTAATCAGAGCGCTAAAGAGAAAGACAGCAGTGCACAGCAATGCGTCATCCCGCCAGTAACGAAAGATGAAGTAAAGAAAGCCTTAGAAGCAATGAAAAGGGGAAAAGCAGCTGGGGAGGATCAGGTAACAGCAGATCTGCTGAAGGATGGAGGGGACATCGTGCTAGAAAAACTAGCCACCCTCTATACGCAATGCCTTATGACCTCGACTGTACCAGAAGCTTGGAAGAATGCAAACATTATCTTAATTCATAAGAAGGGAGACGCCAAGGACTTGAAAAATTACAGGCCGATCAGCTTACTATCCGTTGCCTACAAAGTACTTACTAAGGTAATCGCTAATAGAGTCAGGGCAACGTTAGACTTTAATCAACCAAATGATCAGGCAGGCTTTCGTAAAGGATATTCCACAATAGATCATATTCACGCTATCAATCAGGTGATAGAGAAATGCGCAGAATATAACCAACCTCTATATATAGCTTTCATTGATTACGAGAAAGCATTCGACTCAGTGGAAACCTCAGCAGTCATACAGGCATTGCGTAATCAGGGGGTAGAAGAGCCTTATGTCAAAATACTGGAAGATATATATAGCAACTGCACAGCTACTATAGTCCTCCATAAAGTCAGCAATAAAATTCCAATAAGAAAGGGCGTCAGGCAAGGAGACACGATCTCGCCAATGCTGTTCACCGCATGTTTGCAGGAGGTATTTCGAGGCCTGAATTGGGAACAGTTGGGAATAAGAATAAATGGAGAATACCTAAATAATCTGCGATTTGCTGATGACATTGCCTTGCTGAGTCACTCAGGAGGTGAACTGCAAATCATGATCAACGAGTTAGACAGGCAGAGCAGATCGATGGGTCTAAAAATTAACATGCAGAAAACCAAGATAATGTTCAACAGCCTAGCAAGGGAACAACAGTTCACAATTGGCAGCGAGAGCCTAGAAATTGTGCCGGAATACGTCTACTTAGGGCAGGTAGTGACAGCTGATCCTGATCATGAGAGGGAGATAACTAGAAGGATAAGAATGGGGTGGAGCGCATATGGCAAATTATCGCAGATCATGAGTGGCAGTTTACCAATTTCCCTCAAGAGGAAAGTGTACAACAGCATGATCTTACCGGTACTCACCTACGGGGCAGAAACGTGGAGGCTAACGAAAAGAGTTCAGCTTAAGTTAAGGACAACGCAGCGAGCCATGGAAAGAAAAATGATAGGTGTAACGTTAAGAGATCGGAAGCGGGCAGAGTGGGTGAGGGAACAAACACGGGTTAATGACATCCTAGTCGAAATCAAGAGAAAGAAATGGGCTTGGGCAGGGCATGTAATGCGAAGGCAGGATAACCGCTGGTCTTTAAGGGTAACGGAGTGGGTTCCAAGAGAAAGTAAGCGTAGCAGGGGGCGGCAGAACGTTAGGTGGGCGGATGAGATTAAGAAGTTTGCAGGCAAAGGGTGGATGCAGCTGGCAAAGGATAGGGTTAATTGGAGAGACATGGGAGAGGCCTTTGCCCTGCAGTGGGTGTAGTAAGGCTGATGATGATGATGATGATGATTCGTCCCTTGGGTGTTTTTCTTTCGAGACAGGAATGACACTTCGCACAGTAGTCTCTAACATCCTGTCGCATGCCACTCCAAAAGTACAAACGCTCCACACGCCTGCGTGTCTTCGCTACGCCAAAATGACCGGCGCATGGCGCATCGTGAAACGCGCGAAGAACCCTTTCTGTCCACGACCGAGGTATGACGACTCTCTCCCAAGCGGTTTTCGCTGGTCTCCGTTTCCTGGTTGGCCTCGTGCGCCGACACAGGGTGCCGTCTTTGTCAATGAAATAACCTAGCTGTTCGGGGTGAGACGGTGCGCCCTCTAAGCTTTCGATTATTCGCTTCAGGTCAGGATCTTTGCACTGCTCTGTGCGTAATTCGGCGGGGTTGACTACGGGGACAAACTCTTCTATAGCTGCCACGGCAGCTGTGCGGCTGAGTGCATCAGCATTCAGATGTGTCTTTCTGACTTGTGCTCAACTTCAAAGCAGTATTCCTGCAGGTGTAGATTCTATCTAGCGAGTCGCGAGCTAGGGTCCCTGACACTCATCACCCATTTCAGAGGATGGCAGTCTGTGACTAGCTTGAATTTGCGGCCGTAAAGGTAGCATCTGAAGTGCTTTACTGCCCAGACAACGGCGAGGCACTCCCTTTCCGTAGCTCCGTACTTTTGCTCTGTGGGGCTCAGCTGTCGGCTAGCAAAAGCAACGGGATGTTCTTTGCCCTCGATAATCTGAGATAGCACGGCACCAACTGCGAACTTTGACGCATCTGTGGCCATAACGAAGGGCAAATTAAAATCCGGGTGGCGCAACAGCGGTGCACTCATTAGCTTCCCTTTCAGGGCCCCAAAAGCATTCTCCGCGTTTTCGTCCCAGCGAAAGGCGACATTTTTGGCTGTTAAGGCGGTGAGCGGCTTAGCGAGCTTGGCGAACTCCTCTATGTGCCTTCGGTAGTAACCGATCAGGCCGAGAAACTGCCGGACCTGGCGGACGCTAGTCGGGGATGGAAAATCCGAGACACACCTTAGTTTCTCAGGGTCCGGTCGCACGCCGTCAGCTGAAACAACGTGCCCGAGGTATTTCACCTCGTTTTTGAGGAATTGGCACTTAGAGGGCTTCAGCTTGAGACCCGCTGCTCTTAGTCGCACCAAAACCTGCTCAATATCGCGCAAATGGTTATCAAAACTGTCACTGTATATGATAATGTCATCCATATACACGAAGCACAGCCTCCCCAGAAGACCTGCCAGGATAACATCAGCGGTTCTCTGCCAGACAGCAGGGCTGTTGGCCAGACCCATCGGCATTCTTTTCCATTCATAGTGCCCTGAGGGCGTGTTGAATGCCGTTTTCTCGGCATCTGCCGGATCCATTGCTATCTGCCAGAATCCCGCCGCCATGTCCACTACCGTGAAGTACCTGGCAGAGCCCAGCTGAGAAAGCGTCTCCTGTATATTGGGGATGGGGTATGGATCGATGCGAGTTACGGCATTTAGTTTGCGGTAGTCCACTACCAATCGATACGAGCCATCTGGCTTTTCCACCAATAGTGCTGGTGCTCCCCAGGGTGACTTTGAGTGTTCGACAATGCCGCGATCAATCAGGTCCTGCACCTGCCGCTCCATCTCCTCACGTTGGGAGTAAGGAATCCTGTACGCACGCTGGTAAACGGGCGATGAAGTGCCGGTTTCTATCCTGTGCTTTATAACGCCACAGCAGCCCAAATCCAGGTTGGACGCGGCGAATACCTCCGAGTAGTCGTTCAGCAAACCAGCCAGAGCCTCCCTCTCCCTGGATTTTACGTGAGAAAGATCGAACGACACCTTTGGAACAGCCGAAGGACTAGCATGCTCTACAGTTGCGAGTACCGTATCGGTGGGCTCACGTTGCTCTATCGCAGAGGTGAAGAAAGCCAATGTTTTGTTCTTGGGAAGGCTCAGTGGCTGCTGGCTACAGTTAACCACCCGTAGGGGCACTCTGTGGGCGTCATAAACTGTCACGAGGCACGCGGCTGCCTTCAGGCCATTGCTGAGAGAGCCGACCGGCTCAAGCACTCCCACGGCGCCGCTCTCTACATCTGAAGGCACAAACGCGTACAAAATGTGCTCCGACCAAGGAAGGACGACCGCCTCCTTGACCAGCCGGACGGCAACCCGCGAATATACCTTCTCCAATGATCCCACTGTTTGACGGGTGTCAATATCGGTAATGCGAATCTCAGCCCCTCTCCTGTTCAAAAACGGAACTTTTGAGCCGCCCGCATTAACCTCTTCCTCAGAGAATGAGACTACTACCTTCCCTTTTCTCAAAAAATCCTGCCCTAATATACCTGACACTCCGTTTGGCAGAGACACCGTGTCCGGGCATACGTAGCAGGGGTGCTCCAATGCAATTCCGCCGAGGGAGAAGTGTAACCGGTAGAGTCCACTTATGCCAAGAGGATCCCCCGTTATGCCTACAAATTTGGTTGCCATACCACCAGACGCTTCCAACACCTCGCGGTCCCCCTTCCTTCGAAGCATGTTAAAACTGCTCTCCTTAAGCAATGTCACCTTTGACCCCGTATCTATCAACAATTCCATGCAACAACCATTTAACTTGCAACGCACAACAGGGCATGCCTCGTCGGCCACACAAACTACCACCACCTCATCATCCACTGCTCCCTCCCCACGCTCCTCAGGCTGGGGAGGACTAACTAGTTTTTTGACTCGGTATCTGGAGCACCGCTGTCGGCTTGCTTAGGGCGTGTCTCGCCTGCTTCTCTTTGTGGCTCCCCACGGCGCACGTTTTGGCAGAACCTGGCGATGTGTCCGCGACCCTGGCAAGCGAAGCATACGATTTCTTCAAAATCTCGCATACCGCGCCTGTAGCTTTGTGGCGGTCTCCGGTTTCCAGCGAATGGGCGCTGTTGAGCGCGCGCTTCAACCTGGCGTTCTACCTGCTGAGTTAGCAGCTGTTCCAAGCGATCTAACCGCTCTGTCAAGAGAGCAACCTCAGGGTTGAGCACCGCTCTCTCTATGACGCGTACTCTCGCTGCGGCTGTCGTTAACGCCTCATTTCGTTCCTCATCCAATGCGGCCTCCACGGCTTGGTCGAAATTGCTCGGCTTGCGCGAGAGCACGAACCGGCGCACGGGGTCTTGCAGACCAGCCACGAACAAAGCGGTCATTTCCTCTTTAAGTATATCCTCCGCGTATTTCTTCCTTAACTGGTCTCCTTCCTCCTCCCTGCTTAACGTATCGCGTGCTAGGCGCTGTAGCCGCGACGCAAATGTTCGCACGTCCTCCCCTACCATCTGTCCGGCGTCACGAAACCTCTGTACGCGCACGTGACGTGGTTCAGTGTCGAAATGCTCAAACGCGAGCTTCTAAAATTCCGCAAATGATTTTGTGGATTTTACTTTTTCGTCTCGCCAGGCAAAATCATGAGCAGCTCCTGCCATCTTACACCTCGCCATTCCCAGCATTTGAGCATCGGACCATCCCCCCATTTTCCCAATCTCTTCTAGCATGGAAAAGAAATCGCAGATTGGAACCCCTGTCTTATCTCCCGTAAACGTCGGAATGACGCTTCCTAATGCCAGCATGCTTGCTCCGAGCGACGGCTGTGGAGTGGGAGCTCCCTCAGATACAGTCATTTTTTTTTCAAGCCCTCCAGTGCCTCAAGCCTCTCAAATGGGGGTAAAAGTCCCACAATCAGTCCCGTGATTCCCTTTTGATTACAATTTTGAAGTCATGAATGTCACAGCATTCAGAGGACATTTGCTCTTGAGACCCCACTTCTGACACCAGTGTGATGACCCCCATAATGCGCAGGTCCACACGGGACGGAGAGGCAAAGAGACACCGTATGGCTCAGTTTAAACAAACAGGTATATTCAATAATTACACATGATTAAGGTTATACATCAGAGGCTGGGGCGTCCGAGCTTACGTGCCGACGACTTCATGGGGGCGATGGAGTGGCTCCGGAGTTGGGCTCGAGCGGTTGCTGGCAGAAGCTGCACGCCGTCGGGCTTCCGCGCTGAAGGCCCTCTTGGCGAACGATGTCGTCCTGAGCGTCTGCAGTAGAATTTCAATAGTCGTCCGTTTCTTCGAGGATGGTTCACAAACCCTTCCTCTAGTGTCGTTCGGCTTGGAAGATGAACAGGAGGCGAGCTTGTAGATGATGACTGCAGAGCATAATTTTACAACATACATATACAGAGAGTTAAACTGGAAAAAGCAGAACTGAATTTACAAAAGAACAAACTTTGCACTACTTTACTCATCGACCGGGCAGGTTAGTGCCTAAGTAGCATCACATTACATGCTAAGCATGGAGCCCCAGCTCAGACTCGACTGCATCCGTTTACATGTGATTTTAAGCACTTGATTAACAAAGGACTAAGGGCGGTCATTTCCAGTGGCCCGCCCAAAGCATCAATTCTCCAATCCAAAATAACATGCGAGATGGGGACCACCCCTTGGGTTGGGCTTAGCCTCGAACCCAGAGTCTGTTAACAATACAAACTAAATAAACAACAAAAACGCCACCACTCTCTCTCAAGTGAGAGTATACACAGGCTCTCTCTTCGGAGCTAATTCACTAGCGCCTGTCTTTCCACATTCTTGGCGAGTACTGCCTGTCCGCCATGACAGGTGTCCGTCGCGGCCCTTCTGGGAATGCGCTTTTGTTCACGAGGCACGGCGGGAAGCTCTGGGTGCCTTCCCGGCGATAGCCCACGTCGAAAGGGGAAGGAGGGAAAGAATGTTGTCTTCGCGGTAGCGCATAGCGTCGGCTGTGGTACGGCGCGCTCTGGCCCGCTGACAGCTCCCTTGTCCTGGAATGTGCCCGGAAATTGGGGAGGATAAAGCCTGTTTCCCCGCGGCAGCGGCGGCGGGTCCGGTTGTTCTGGTCGTCACTCAAAGAGCATGGCTGGGTAATTGATGATGCCGCTGTCACGGGTCTCCGTCTACGCCGCGCCGTCGAACGTGGATCCTCGTAGCACACACGGAATGTCACAGGAGGTTCGTTCAAAACTTCTCCAAGCTCGCAGAGCCGCTGACTCGCCTGAGAAAAGACCCCGAACCCTTTTTCTGGAGCCAAGATCAGGAAAAAGCTTTCATAGAGCTTAAGGTCCGCCTCCAATCTACGCCTATCCTTGCCCACTTCGACGAGCAGGCCGACACGGAACTGCACACAGATGCCAGCAATGTGGGCCTCGGTTCTGTGATTGTGCAGTGGCAAGACGGTGTGGAACGCGTGATCGCACACGCAGGTCGCACTTTGTCCCGTTCCGAAGTGAATTATTCCACAACGGAAAAGGACTGTCTCGCTGTTTTGTGGGCAATCACAAAATTTCGTCCATACCTGTACGGCCGCCCGTTTCGAGTCGTCAGCGATCATCACTCCTTGTGCTGGCTTGCGAACCTCAAAGATCCATCGGGGCGACTTGCACGGTGGAGCCTTCGGTTGCAAGAGTTCGACGTCACCATCGTGTATAAGTCGGGCCGGCAACATAGCGATGCAGACTGTCTCTCCCGAGCTCCTCTTCCGTGCCCACCAGATGAGTCCGACGACGATTCTGCTTTCCTCGGCGCTGTCACCACATCCGACCTTGCCCACCACCAGAGGGCCGACTGCGAACTGCTGCCTCTAATCGAGTATCTCGAAGGAACCGCTCCGTCTCCGCCCAGACTCTTCTCACGCGGACTTTCGTCGTTTTGCTTAATAGATGGAGTCCTCTACAAGAAAAACTACGGTCCGACCGACACTGCATATCTCCTCGTTGTCCCAACCGTGCTTCGTAAGGAAGTTCTCGCTGCATGCCACGACGACCTTTCTTCTGGCCACCTCGGTTTTTCCAGAACATTGGGACGCCTCCGCCACAAGTACTACTGGCCACGGCTTGCTGCGGTCGTCCAACGCTACGTTCGAACCTGCCGTGAGTGTCAACGACGAAAGGTACCACCGACAAAACCGGCCGGCCTTCTGAAGCCAATTGATCCACCGCAAATCCCATTCCAACAAGTCGGCATGGACTTACTGGGCCCATTCCCGGTGTCCTGCATGGGAAACCGGTATATTGTTGTCGCCACGGACTACCTAAGCCGCTATTGTGAAACCAAGGCTCTTCCCCGTGGCACCGCGGCTGAAATTGCACAGTTCTTTGTTCACCACATCGTGCTTCGCCACGGCGCCCCCGTGGTTGTATTAACTGACCGGGAACCGCGTTTACATGGCTCTTACACACGAGGTCCTCCGTCTTAGTGGCACCAGTCATAGAAAAACGACTGCTTACCATCCTCAAACGAATGGACTTACTGAGAGGCTGAACAAGACCATCACAGATATGTCTATGTATGTCGACGCTGACCATCGCAACTGGGACGAAATACTTCCCTACATCACGTTTGCGTACAACACCGCCCTCCAAGAAACGACGCGCTTCACCCCCTTCTGTTTGGTGTATGGCCGACATGCCCTGACCATGCTTGACGCCATGCTGCTCCCGGATTGTACCCCCTCGTCTGTCCCAGGCGCTGACAAATTCGTTCGCGATGCAGAAGCCGCTCGCCACCTTGCTCGACAACGCATTCGCCACCAGCAGGCAACTGACGCCCGGCGTTACAACCTCCGCCACAGGGAGGTGATTTACCAACCCGGCGAGCACGTCTGGGTATGGAGCCCTATACGTGTGCGCGGTCGCTCTGAAAAGCTTCTGCGGCGCTACTTCGGCCCCTACGAGGTGCTACGTCAACTCAGCGATGTGAACTATGAAGTGTACCCGCAAGGAGTTGTCCGGTCTTCTCGCCCGCCCAAGTCTGAAGTCGTCCACGTGTCCCGCATGAAACCGTATTACGCCCGTTAGCCCCTCCCGGAGTTCACATTCAGTGCTGCCACCACACGCCATCGCACTTTCGGTGTCTCCACACTCTTTATCCCCCTTGCCGGATGCATCGAGGCGATGCCTCTTGAAAGGAGGGGGGCAATGCCACACTCCTCACATTCTGCGAGCGCCGCCATGCGGCCGAGCGGCATTACTGGGCTCGTGTGGGAGCGAAGAAGAGGACGTTCCCGTTCGAACGCGCGCTGCTGGGTTTCTGGCCTTCGGATTAAAAACGCCCCTTTTCGTGCCGCCCTGCGTTTGTCGGCGACAATATATATATATATATATATATATATATATATATATATATATATATATATATATATATATATATATATATATATATATATATATATATATATATATATATATATATATATATATATATATATATATATATATATCCAGTAGGGGTTCCAATGCGCCAGCTTACAAGTGTACGCACAGTATTACGACAAACGCGACTGTTTGTTTTAAAGGTTTATAATGCCAACAGTTTCGGGAATGGTATTCCCTTCGTCAGGGCAGGCTTACAATGAAACAGTTTTGTCAATATAAGGACACAGAGCGAGCGAGTATGTATAAACTCCACCATCAAAGCAAACTTGAGAGTGAGGGCAAGGGTGTATAATGGACCGCGCAGCACCTCTCACAGGGGCAGTGGTTGAATAAAACAGAAAAAACGCAGACAAAACCGGTTAGGTGGAAATAGTAAAGGAGTAGAAAAGACAACGAATTTTAACAGCGATAGAAAAGGGAAAGGAGCAGTCACGATATTGTCCCTCTCTCTCTTGTGCGATGTTGTTGTTGCATCCAGATGTTGACGTGGAGTGGTAGAGGGCGGGTCTCATGAGTGACCCGAGGGACGTACTTAGCGACTGGTGAGTTTGAGACAGGCATGCAGGTCTTCTGACATTGGGACTTGGAAAGGCTTTCCTCAAAAAATTATTTATTACAATATTTACAAAACTAATTTACATATGCCGACAGATTTCGGCCTCTCCACTTTAACTAAAAAAAAGGCAAAACTCCAACACTCTCGTGACTCCTGACCACCGTCGGCCACCATACGGCCAACCCGCCCGGCCGCCGCTCAAGCAACTCGCTTCTCCAACTCTGCGACCCCGGGACCACCACCGGCCGCACACGACCGATCTGTCCGGCTGCCACCAACCAACCTCTCGCGCTCTCCTTAGCGCGCACCCATCTCCTTGTCCTCCCGCCTAAACTACACCCTCATCCAATAGGTGACTTTCCCGCCACATTTCGGACGCAACATATCACAACACAAAAGAAAAGCACACAATATAAAACACACGCCTTGCAACACAAAGGAAAGCACAAAATATCGAACACACGGCTCGCTGCAAGCTGCCGTGGCTAACTAGAAAAATGCCACAACGAAGGGGGAGAAACCATTTATGACACATTCGTCCGGTTAGCCGCTCTGGCCTAGGGTGCCCGGATGCCCGCTCGCCTCCGGCACTGGCCCATCGATCAAGCTGTTGTGGCTAAGTAGAAACATGCCACAACGAAGGGGGAGAAACCATTTATGACACATGCGTCCTGTTAGCCGCTCTGGCCTAGGGTGCCCGGATACCCGCTCGCCTGCGGCGCTGGCCCATCGAGCAAGCGGCCGTGGCTAACTAGAAACATGCCACAACGAGCGGAGAGAAACCCTTTACGACACATGCGTCTGATCGGACCATTCCCCCTCGCTCAGGCCGAGGCTCCCGACACTCGCGCGCGACGCCGCCCTGAGAGCCTCTCCCTTTTGTCGGCGCGTTCCCCTGCTCCCCTTCGGCGGCCCTCCTCACGACTTACCACGACGTACGCCAGCTGCGTCGTGACACCTCCCCTCTTCTTCTCCATTCTTCCCCCCCCCCCCATTTTTTTGCCAGTTCGAAAGAAAACAAGCTTTCCCCCTAGGCTGGCTCAGGACGCCACACCTCTCTCCAGTGCGACAATGCACTAAATCTTCTCCTCGAGATTCACCCCGAAAAAAAAAAATACAGGCATGCAAGTACATGAAAGCAAGATACACTGCTACACACCACACTGTACGCCACAGGATCGCATATTTAAAGTGAAGGCAGAGTATACAAGAAGCATGCATGAAAATAAACAGAAAATCAACAACAGTCCACCGAGGCGAGCCTCGAACATCGCTGCTCTCATGCCCCGTGCTCAGGGGTTGCTTTTGCTTGACCAGATCGTTATGGGCTCCGTGCGCTGCAGTTTGGTGCGCGCGAGTGGCGCCACCTGGTCAACAGCGGTGGCGAAAGGCGGACGCAGCCAACGCAGCTCTCTGGTTCAGTTTGCAGTGAGCGAGGCGAGCGGTGAGGTGTTTCGTCCGAAGGCGAAAACAAGCTTGGATAATTATGGGTGCTCTACCTACTGCTGTGTTTACTCAATGTCATAACAGCTATAAGAACACTGCAGTCAAAGTACCGAATATATTTAAACGCTTTTCTTGGACATCGTGCATGCTCGCTCATGCACAGAGGGTATGCTGGAAATGAGTGCACTGTGGAATTAAATTCATGAGAGTGAACTGGGAAAGGGTTTACATTGACTGGGGTGTTTCGAACGTGACATTATTGGTAGGAGCTGCTTTATGTCTTTATGTAGAGCGAATGAATGCGTTCAGTCAGTCACAGGAAATGGTCTACGGTGAAGTTCTTGGAGCTAGCATCTGAAGTTTAAGTCTTCGTTTGTTATGCTCATCTGTGGTTCAGCGCGTTAATTTTGTTTCTAGTTTTTTTTTTTTCGTGCGTGTGTGTATGCAGTGGGAGCGACATCGTACTTCTGAGAGTGCTTATGTCGTTTTTCACATTGTTTCACCTAAGCTTTCATGTATTTATTTGCATCATTTTATTTCCTTCAGTGGTTTAAAATTTTGTATCTTTATTTGTTGCATTTATGAGATCTCAAATCCTGTTCTAGACGAATAAAAAGAAAAGTAGAGAGTTGTTCAAATTTCTCTATATATATATTTCTTGGATTTCACATCACTAAACCCTTAATTTCGGGAATTGATCTTTTGATTTTAACTAGATTTACCGTCCCAATGCAACGAAGACTATAAGGGGCGCCATAGTAGGAGGTTCCAGATAATTTCAACCACTTGGAGTTCTTTAACGTGCACTGACATCGCGCAGTACGCGGGCCTCTAGAATTTTGCCTTCACCGAAATGCGACCGCCGCAACCAGGATCGAACACGAGTCATTTGGGTCAGCAGCTGAGCACCATAACCACTGAGCCACCGCGGCGGCCTTTCTATAGTTAAGTATTTACCAAAAGAGAAATACGACCAAAATAATTCATGTAATTGGTGTCTTCATCAAAATTCCTGAAATGAAAGTCCTGTGGAAGATACCTAGCAAGAAACCCATCGTCTTTTTTTGTATGCTTAGAGCTATGCTTCTCTGAGAGGAATACACAAAGTAAAGAAGTGTCGATCCTGCAGGATGTAGAGCACTATCATCTGATATATATGTGTAGTAAGTTTGCGTTTTTCGCATTTCTAGCCGACCATTCACATAGTCGATGCCACAGTGGATGTAAATTACATAGCTGATATCATTATTTGGGTCAGAGCCTTTTTTCTCAAACTGTAAAGGTACTTAATTAATCTCAATAAGCTCAACTGCGCTGCCAGATATTGCAGTGCCGTCGGGACTGCAACACAATCATGGTTGCTCGGAATCGGTGATCAGCCCAACCTGAAAGCAATTGAAACGAAATGCAGCAGTGGTGGCGTCAAGGCTTTCAATGCGTTGAAATCCGCAGAGAAAAAGGCGTTGACTTAGAACGGCATCGCGGTCAGTGCGCGTCTGCTATGCGGCGCAGGGCCACCACGGCCAGTCTCGAGGAGGCGCGCGCGTTCTCTCCTCGAGAGACCGGCCGTGACTGAGCGTCCGGTTAACGCGGCGAGTGCCACGAGGCGGCGCTGGCGATGTGGTCGCTGCTGGCGCCACCATACCAGCGCACGGAGCCCATAGTCCTTCACTGTTAACAAGCAGTCAATTTCGCTCGCCAGCTCCTCTGTCACTGCGCACAAGATGGCAACATGTTGGCCCCTCCGATCCACTCTTAGTGGTACATACGCCAGCTCCGCTTCAATATGATGTCCGAAGGCTCTTTTCAATGTTACTTTGCCTCGTGGGTCTACCAATTCCTGCGGCAGCAGTGACTTCCTGACCACTGTGATGTCCGCGCCCGAATCCAAATGCGCCAAGATGACTGAATCGCCCGAACACAGAGGAACATCGGCTACATGTGTCCCCGCCAACTGAGTGCTCCCTTTTGGCTCCTGATCCTGGCACCCAATTTCAGCGCTTTGAGGGGTTACTTCTATCACACTGGCGGTAACCTTCCTAGCCTCTGTCTCTAGGCATTCTCGGGCCATATGCCCTGAACGGCCACAGCGGTAGCAAAAAGCTGACGCTGCCTTCTCTCCTCTTTCCTGCTCCCATTCCCTGACGGCAGAATGCCCCTCCGTGGCACCGTCACGAACACTTAAACCTCTGTTTCCTATTTTTTCTTCAGTTTCTTGACACTCCCTAGCCATGTGACCTAGTCGGCCACAACGGTAACACGGGCGCATCGTCGTACGTGCTTTAAATGGCGCATTCTTCACCTCTATCTGTTCTTGCCCATGGAGTAGCGATGCCCCAGCCATCTCTCTTCTACGTACTTCACCACTGGCCATACCCATGCGTGGAACGCTAGCCCCCGATGGTTCCACCCAACTGCTCTGCACAGCCTCGACTACTTCTGTAAGTCCGTCTAATTTCAGCCAGCTTTTGTTCTCCTGAAGTGTTATCTGTCGCAGCGCGTCATTGGGCAGGACCTCTTTAAGTCCATCCACCACACCAGCTCAATCAGCTCCTCCATTTCGGTCACTTTTCTACTGCTGATATAATATGAGTAGTAACTACGAAGCCGGTAGCCGAACTGGCGCCACGATTCCTGCGGTCCTTTCTTAGCCGTGTCAAACATTCTTTTATACTCTGCCAGGCTTCGTCTCAGTTCCCTCAAAATTACTTGCTTTAGCTGTTTGTATTCAAGAATTTCTTTTGTCCCATTTTGCATCGCCATTGATCGCATGCGGTCAGTGAGGTAAGGAATCAAGGTGATGGATTGCACGCTTTCCGGTACACTGAAGGAGAGGAACAGCATCTCCACGGAATCAAACCACCCCGGAATAAGTGACTCCTCTTTCGGCATTCGGGGCAGTACACTGCTCAGCATTGTGGAGTATTTTACTGCTTCTTTCCCTTCTGAAAGATCAGCTGTGGCTTGTCTGCGTAATTTCTCTGTCTCGAATTCAATTATCGCCCTCTCGCCTCATCTTCTCAATTTCCATTTGGATTTGCATATTGAGTCCAGGTTCACACCTTTGCGTGCTTTCCTCGCTCACTCCCCCAGTCATGCTATCATTCATCTCTGGCGACAGTATCTTACTCTTTCCCCCCGTGAGCATAAAGCAACAAAAGCTGAGAGCAGCGCTGTTCGCTCACCGTTTTCTTTCGTCGTCTTGTCTTAAAAGATCGTCAATCAGGCCAAATTCCAGAGTTCTCTCACAATCACTTCCGTTTTAAAATGCCACCAGTCCTGGTACTAATCGCCGCCACACTCTCAAGTCCCGCTGCAATTAAGTCCGTCCTCCCTTGCTCTGTTCGGGTCCACGATTGTTCTCCACACCTACATCGGTGTCGATGCTGCGATGATCGGTGAAGATCCGTCTGCTGTCTCTTGTTCTTGTGCTGGCGTTCTTCTTTCTTGATGTCCGTTTTTCCACTCTTCGCCACCCAAGGGCAAACGTTGCTGGTGAGATGACTAGCTCGACGTCTTCTCAACTTGCGTTGCCTCTGTCTTCCTCGTTCCCGTCGCAAAGCAGCGGTCCCTTAATCCTGTTGGCTGCGCCAGTCACGATATTGTCCCTCTCTCTCTTGTGCGATGTTGTTGTGGCATCCAGATGTTGACGTGGAGTGGTAGAGGGCGGGTCTCGTGACTGACCCGGGGGACGTACTTAGCGACTGGTGAGTTTGAGACAGGCATGCAGGTCTCCTGACGTTGGAACTTGGAAAGGCTTTCCTCAAAAAATTATTTATTACAATATTTACAAAACTTATTTACATATTCCGACAGATTTCGGCCTCTCCACTTTAACTAAAAAAAAGGCAAAACTCCAACACTCTCGTGACTCCTGACCACCGTGGGCCACCATACGGCCAACCCGCCCGGCCGCCGCTCAAGCAACTCGCTTCTCCAACTCTGCGACCCCGGGACCACCACCGGCCGCACACGACCGATCTGTCCGGCTGCCACCAACCAACCTCTCGCGCTCTCCTTAGCGCGCACCCATCTCCTTGTCCTCCCGCCTAAACTACACCCTCATCCAATAGGTGACTTTCCCGCCACATTTCGGACGCAACATATCACAACACAAAAGAAAAGCACACAATATAAAACACACGCCTTGCAACACAAAAGGAAAGCACAAAATATCGAACACACGGCTCGCTGCAAGCTGCCGTGGCTAACTAGAAAAATGCCACAACGAAGGGGGAGAAACCATTTATGACACATTCGTCCGGTTAGCCGCTCTGGCCTAGGGTGCCCGGATGCCCGCTCGCCTCCGGCACTGGCCCATCGATCAAGCTGTTGTGGCTAACTAGAAACATGCCACAACGAAGGGGGAGAAACCATTTATGACACATGCGTCCTGTTAGCCGCTCTGGCCTAGGGTGCCCGGATACCCGCTCGCCTGCGGCGCTGGCCCATCGAGCAAGCGGCCGTGGCTAACTAGAAACATGCCACAACGAGCGGAGAGAAACCCTTTACGACACATGCGTCTGATCGGACCATTCCCCCTCGCTCAGGCCGAGGCTCCCGACACTCGCGCGCGACGCCGCCCTGAGAGCCTCTCCCTTTTGTCGGCGCGTTCCCCTGCTCCCCTTCGGCGGCCCTCCTCACGACTTACCACGACGTACGCCAGCTGCGTCGTGACAGGAGCGTTAAATACAGCTCTCGGCGCACCGGGAGGCCACGCCCCCCACCCTTCCCTCTCTACGACACTCACGCAAGACGCAGCCGGGTCCACGCGGGCGGCCCGTATCAGGTAACCTAACACGCTTGCTGGGGACGCGCACGAGAGACGCTTGTTGGGCGCCGCCGCGGCAACCTGCAACCGTGTCGTATGCGTATCTTTGCTTCTTTTCTTCGGTAGGCCCTTCCGTCGGGCTTTTTCTACCAGACAACCGGGCGCCCTTCTTCCCATAAATATACTAGGCCGTTTCAACCCGTGTCCGGCAGTGCGCTTCCAGTGAAAAGCGGCAGCCGTGGGAAAAAAAGACAAAAATTATTGAGGGAAGCGCGAGTGCGTAATGAGAAGGCAGAGAGGAATTTGGAAGAGAAAACGAAAGGGGAAAAGGGCATAAAAATTATTAGCACAAAGAACTTTGAAAGAACAATATATTAACACAAAAAAATGAATAGAATGTGGCGCCAAACAAATACCAAATGGTTAATGAGAATGAATAAGGCGCGGAAGACATAACACAAAATACAAGAAAATTATAAAACAAAAGTAGAAAAAAAATAATGGTATTACATGTGTGTGGAAACCGCGGAAGGTCTGCGGCCCGCGGGGCGGCCGTGTGGTCCCACTGGACTAGGTGATAGAGTTATAATATAGGTGTCTCTTCCAGACAGCATGGATGCTGGCTGTAAGTTGGACAAAGTTGATTACTGAGAAAATAAACAGCTACATTCCCAGCCATTTAGAGCGTGGCTGAAGTTTGCAAGATCAGCATCCGGTGTATTTTGATTTATAATGCTGTCCAAAGCTTATGACAGGTGAAATTTCCTACGTTGTCTCCTTCAAGCAGGAGAGCCTCCTATGAGTAGCGTTCATGCCATGGGAGAACGTGCCAAACTTGTGGATGAGGTATGACTCCCTTTGTTCCCTGTAATAGGTGCTAGGGAAGCCCGACTGGAGAAGGATGACGGGGATGGTTTCGAAACTGTGGAATGGCAAACGCAGGTGCTTGGAAAGGGGTAAGCTGGGCAATGATGACACGTGGGCTTTGTAGTTGTTAAAGCGGAAACGAAATGATGTCTTGGTCTGACCAATATACTCTTGCCCACACACCTCACAATGAAGTTTGTAAATCACAATGCTTAGGTCGCAGTCGAGGTCTTCGTTAATGTGAAACACAAAGTTGTCGAACTTGGATTTTGCCAGGTTGGTGTCTAAAATGTGCGGACAGACTATGCACCGAGGATTTCCGCATGGGTGGCACCCACCCTGGATAGAGTTCTTTGTTTTCGCATTGACAAGCAAGTCACTGAAGTTCTTGTCCCGGCGGTACACCACTCTGGGCGGTTCCTTGAATATTCGTGACAACCTATTACTCTGTCTGATTATGTTAAAATGACGGCTTAGTAGGTTACTTACTCTGAGAGCCGTTGACGACAAAGTAAGGATTAAGTTTGTTTTGCTGTCGTCTTTTACCTTGTTTTCTGCCACTACGGATGTGCGGTCTAGGTTGCGAGTGCGTTCAGTCGCGTCGTCGACTATTCCCCCGGGGTATTTCTTTCTTGACTGAGCGGCTTTTGGAGTTCTTGTATGTTGTTTAAATTAGTCTGTTGTAGAACGTATTCTTCGGTATCTGTGCGCCTGAGTGTATGGAATGCTTGTTTTGCAGTGTTTCGGATGGCTACTCTGGAAATGAAGATATTGCTGTCTATCCGTGGGCTTTTTGTATAGTGTAGTCAAAAGGCAGTTACCGTCTACAGATATCTCCACGTCGAGAAAATTAATTCTCAAGTCGGAGATACTGTGATTGAACCTGATTGAGGGGTGCAGCGCATTAAACTGAGCTATGTATTCCAACAGGCTTGTTTCATCATGTTCCCATACAAGAAATAGGTCGTTCAGGAAACGCTTGTAGAAAAGTGTTTTTTTTTTTTTTTGCTGTTTCTCAAGGAACGTAATTTCTAGTGACGCCATGAAGATTCCGGCGTCATAGGTGCCATTTCTGTGCCCATCGCTGTACCGCTCGTCTGGAGTTAGTGCTCACCATGAAACACAAAATTGTTCCAATTCAGGACCAGTTCAAAAAGGACGGAAAGAGTTCCGTTGTCCAAATCTTCCGAAAAATTTGAGCTTTCGAAGGCTGCCAGCGTTGACGCTATGCCGTCGGCGTGCGGGATGTTTGTATACAGGGAGCAAACATCCATAGTCGCTAGAAGGCCTCCTATGGGAATGGTCAAGTTGGAAATCTCCCGAAGAAAATTACTTGTGTCCTTGATGTAAGAGGGAAAACTGGGAGGGATGTCCTTGATGAGAAAGTTGATAAAATTAGATATGTTCTCCGTGACAGCCCCATTGCTGAACACGATTGGACGGCCAGGATGGTTGGCCTTATGTATTTTAGGGAGGAGATAAAACCGCCCGGGAGCTGGATTGCTCGGCAACATTGATTTTAACATTGCCGCACTTATTTTACCGTCCCCAGCGAGTCCAGCAAGAGTGTCCTGTATCTCTATCACTAGTTGACTTGTGGGGTCGTTTGGAAGTTTCCTGTAGACCTGAAAGGAGTATTTCCACGAGCACACCAGCGGCAGAAAACAAACGATACCCACTGCCTCAGATAAGTTGTGAACACCCAGCGAACAACGCGATAGACACCTTGATATGTATATATCTGCAGTGCAGAAGGATATCATCAAGGGGTATGGAAAACAACTTCCGGTCCGTAGCATTCTTTTGAACAAGGAACGACCGGCTTTGGAAACGTTGCGTAAAGACGAAAACATCGCAATAAAACCGGCTGACAAGGGTGGAGCTATAGTAATCATGGACAAATCAGAATATTATCAGAATCAGCTTAACGATGCTCAGTTCTACAGCAAACTTCCGAACCACCCCAAACTCGCTAAGGACGGTAATATAAGTGCGGCAATGTTAAAATCAATGTTGCCGAGCAATCCAGCTCCCGGCCGGTTTTATCTCCTCCCTAAAATACATAGGGCCAACCATCCTGGCCGTCCAATCGTGTCCAGCAATGGGGCTGTGACAGAGAACATATCTAACTTTATCAACTTTCTCATCAAGGACATCCATCCCAGTTTTCCTTCTTACATCAAGGAAACGAGCCATTTCCTTCGGGAGAATTCCAACTTGACCATTCCCATAGGAGGCCTTCTAGCGACTATGGATGTTTGCTCCCAGTATACAAACGTTCCGCACGCCGACGGCATAGCAGCCACGCTGGCAGCCTTCGAAAGCTCAAATTCTACGGTAGATTTATATAACGGAACTCTTTGCGTTTTTCTTGAACTGGTCCTGAATTCGAACAATTTTGAGTTTCATGGTGAGCACTACCTCCAGATGAGCGGTACTGCGATGGGCACACAAATGCACCTAACGACGCCGGAATCTTCATGGCGTCACTAGAAATTCCGTTCCTTGGGAAACAGCAAAAAAAAAAAAACACTTTTCTACACACATTTCCTGGGCGACATATTTCTTGTATGGGACCATGATGAAACAAGCCTGTTGAAATTCATAGGTTAGTTTAATGCCCTGCACCCCTCAATCAGGCTCACACACAGTATCTCCGACTTGAGAATTAATTTCCTATCGGTAGACGGTAACTGCGATATCGGGATCGGTAGATATCTGTAGACGGTAACTGCCTTTCGACTACACTATACAAAAAGCCCACGGTTAGACAGGAATATCTTCATTTCCAGAGTAGCCATCCGAAACACAACAAAACAAGCATTCCATATTCTCAGGCGCAAAGATACCGAAGAATATGTTCTACAACCGAGGAATTTGAACAATTCACAAGGACTCTCAAAGCCTGTCTGTCACGACAGAAATACCCCGGGGAAATATTCGATGACGCGATTGAACGCGCTCGCAACCTAGACCGCACATCCATCCTTGCAGAAAACAAAGTGAAAGACGACAGCAAAACAAACTTAATCCTCGCATTCTTCTCAACGGCTCCCAGAGTAACATACTAAGCCGTAATTTTAATGTAATCAGACAGAGTAATAGGTTGTCATTAATATTCAAGGAACCGCCCAGAGTGGTGTACCGCCGGGACAAGAACTTGAGAGACTTGCTTGTCAATGCGAAAACAAAGAAGAACTCTACCCACGGTTGGGGCCACCCATGCGGAAAGCCTCGTTGCAAAGTCTGTCAGCACATTTTAGACACCAAACTGGCAAAATCTAAGTTCGACAACTCTATGTTTCACATAAGCGAAGACCTCGACTGCAACTCAAGCAATGTGATTTGCAAACTTCATTGTAAGGAGTGTGGGCAATAGTATATTGGTCAGAATTAGACATCATTTCCCTTCCGCTTTAACAACCACAAAGCCCACGTATCATCTTTACCCAGCTTACCTCTTTCCAAGAACCTGCGTGTGATTTTCTACCGGACATTCTGGCGCCCTTTTTCCCATAAATATACTATGGTGTAGTATATTTAGTATATTTATTTAGTATAAGTATATTTTTAGTATATTTATACAGTATATTTATGGAAAGAAGGGCGCCAGGATGTCTGGTATAAAAGCCCGACAGAAGAGCCTACAGAAGAAAAGAAGCAAAGATACGCATACGGCACGGTTGCAGGTTACCGTTGCGGTGCGGAACAAGTGTCTCTCGTGCGCGTCCCCAGCACGCGTCTCAGGATACCTGATACGGGCCGCCCGCGCAGACCTGGTAGCGTCTTGAGGGAGTGTCGTAGAGAGGTGGAGGGAGGGGGGGGGGGGGGGGGGGGAGTGCGGCCTCCCGGTGCGCCGAGAGCCGTGTTTAACGCTCCTTTCCCTTTTCTATCGCTGTTCAATTTCGTTGTCTTTTCTACTCCTTTACTATTTCCCCCTCGCCGTTTTCCTCTGCGTTTTTCTGTGTTTTATTCAGCCACTGCCTCTGTGAGAGCTGCTGCGTGGTCCATTATACGGCCCCCTGCCCTCACTCTGAAGTTTGCTTTGAGGGTGGAGTTTATACATCCTCGCTCGCTGTGTGTCCTCATATTGACAAAACTGTTTCATTGTAAGCCTGCCCTGACGATGATAATACCGTTCCCGAAACTGTTGGCACAATAAACCTTTAAAACGAACAGTCGCGTTTGTCGTAATACTGTAATTTATATATATATATATATATATATATATATATATATATATATATATATATATATATATATATATATACATTTTAAATCCTCGCTTCCCGAGCACAGCCCGATGACAAAAGCTGTCTCCTGCTGTCCGTATTATAATCTTCTAGCATGCACCGGTATAGAGCTCTGTGTAACTTCAAAAACAATTCGCGTTTTTCCTCCATAAAAACGCAGCCGCCCGGGTTCGAACCCGACCGCGGCGGCTGCGTTTTTATGGAGGAAAAACGCTAAGGCGCCCGTGTACTGTGCGATGTCAGTGCACGTTAAAGATCCCCAGGTGGTCGAAATTATTCCGGAGCCCTCCACTACGGCATTTATTTCTTCCTTTCTTCTTTCACTCCCTCCCTTATCCCTTCCCATACGGCGCGGTTCAGGTGTCCAACGATATATGAGACAGATACTGCGCCATTGCCTTTCCCCAAAGGCCAATTATTATTATTATTATTATTATTATTATTATTATTTGGATGGGGTCGGCCGACCAGGTAATGACGACTACTCGGCGGCGAAAAGGAGGGACACTTCAGCTTATCAGCTCATGGATATTGAATTCTGTGCATGGAGTGCCTCCAGGCCTGGCTCTAAGTAGTTTTAAGCTTAAGAGTGTCAAATAGAGTGCACATAGCCGAAGAGAATTATATTTGTTGAGTTTGTTGGAGCCGTTTAACTAGAGCGATAACATTGAAGAGCTTTGATATTCTTCAGTACGGTTAAAAAAATACTTGAAACTTTGGTGTAAATACTTCAACACACTCCCGAAATAGGTATAATTGTAAAAGGTGCGACGGGCAAGTACTACACCAGGATAACTAAATCTTTTTTAGGTCAGAATTTGCGTTCATAGAGTTTGCGTTCTCGCCGCTCAGGCTGCTCTTTGCACACCCCAAGCCTCCTTATTGCATTCCGCCGAAACTCCCACGTTTTAATGCAATGGCGCTAGTGTTGCCGTATCACCAAAAACTCCGCCGATGTCCGACACAAAATTCCCTGATTGGTCAAGATAATGATGCCGTTAGAGGTGTCCCGTGGCCACCGCAGATCACTCGAAACGCTCCACCAAATTTTAAAAAAATTACCAGTGTCTTAGCTCAGCCAGGCCAGGATATACGTAGCGAGAGGTACGGTTAAACTTCATTACCCCTTGTCGTTTAGCTTGGTTTTACTCCGGCTACGTCCAATGTTTAGCTTTTGTTGTTATCTCTCCATTGCGTGTAATTGCGGCTACATTAAAGACGGGACGATTCCACTTGGCCATCGTCGACTTCATAGCCATGTCGCTCTTCTGTCTCTTTTTTGGAGATGCTGCGCACGCTCTTCCTCTGTCTCCTCGGCTCGCCGCTTTCTCTTGCCTTCGTTTCGACGTAGAGCTCTGGCTTCGGCCAGACACGCCGAACTAGACGATGGAACACCCTCTCAGTCAATACGTGCCATTCGCCTGACCGCGTCGTCCTTAAGACGCTTCTCGAGGCGTACGGCTCGTTCTTCCTCCGCCTCCTCGGTTCGGTGCCTCCTCTTGGTTTCATTTCGACGACGAAGCCTGGCTACTTTTAGTCTCTCCGACTCACTATCCATATCTACTGACGGCTCCACCGAGACACCATATATATATATATATATAGAGCTACACCAGCCTCTTCCCCCTCGTCCCATGGTGCATGCGCACAGCTGTTGCAACTCGGTTTCGCCAGCACGCCGTCGCACCGGCTCCTCCTGTGACGTCACGCCAGATGACGCGGCAAGCGGCGGCCGCCTAAAACCCCTTGATATTGAAAGTAGCGGCACTTTCCTCCTCACCTCTTCCATTTTACTTCTCTATTCTGCCTGCTATCCTTTATTTCCGCTGCCCCAGCTCAGGTGCCTCAGTATCGATGGCAGATGCTTGGGCTGGCAAAAATATTTTGCTTCCTTTTTATTATTATTTTAATAAACCCACTTTCTACTACACTCTCCGCAACTCCCGCGTTTTCCTCCTCGATTATCCTCGCCCGCCGGCTGTGCGCGCTTTGCACGGCACGCTTCGCATGACACCGCGCGCTCGATGGCACGTTGTGTTCGCTGGCACACATAAGCGCGCTGAAGTGCGCACTTTTTTTCACGCTGCATTATTAAATACAACCACTACAACGTGATGCGACATGCGTTACTCTACCACGAGCCATATTTATCACCTTCTTGTTCGAGCAATGAAATCACTAAACGTGAGCGCTTGCGGCATGAACAATCAAACCGCACTCCGTGCTTATCAATATGGCAGAGTTTTTATTAGCCTAAGATTTGCATTAATTTTGCATATTCCAAAATTTTCAGTGCACTGACGCTCCGCTAAATACAGATTTCACTTAGCACTACATTTTCGCGGAATCAAAGTTTATGACGCTGTTCTTTTGCAATCGAGCGAAGTAAAGATTGCGAAAATTTAGCTAATAATAATTGTGTTTTTTTTTCTGGGAGGGGGGGAGGGAAGGAAATGGCGCAGTATCTGTCTCATATATCGGCGGACACTTGAACCGCACCGTAAGGGAAGGAATAAAGCAGTGAGTGAAAGAAGAAAGGAAGGTGCCCTAGTGGACGTTACGGAATAATTTCGACCACCTGGGAATCTTCAACGTGCACTGACATCGCACAGCACACGGGCGCCTTAGCGTTTTTCTTCCATAAAAACGCAGTCGCCACGGTCGGGTTCGAACCCGAGTACTCCAGATCAGTAGTGGAGCGCCCTAACCATTGAGCCATCGCGGCGGGTGCGGTAATTGAGGTAAAATTTTCGTTTCACGAATGAGTGAGTGAGTGAGTGAGTGAGTGAGTGAGTGAGTGAGTGAGTGAGTGAGTGAGTGAGTGAGTGAGTTAGTGAACTGCTGCACTCAGGGCTGCGAAAATGCTGAGAAATTTTCTTTAATATGCGTTATGCATTTTTTAGCTGGTTTAAGAACGAAAATTTTAAGCTTGGCTCCTCGGTGTGGTGCACATGCCGCGGCTTTATTGCCTTTCATTACAAGTTTCATGGCTGCTTGAAAGAGAATTTATTTTCTGTTTTTTTTTTCTTTCACTTTATTAACTACTACAGAAGTGAGCCTGACCAAGGTCTTGGCTTAAAATATGGGGTGATTGCTGGTGGCAACGGAGGAGATTATTAAGTAGCCTAAAGATATGACGTATAAAATAGTGCCACATCAGACAAGGACATGAAAGAACACACACGAGCGCTAACTTGCAACAGTTTATTGCGGAAGAGAGCCTGTAGATATACAAGACATGGCGATACATTGCGCATGCGCGGCAGACAGTCAATTGTTACTGGCTTCTGAGATAATCTAATTCCTTACGAGATAGCCCAACAGAGGGTTTCGCTATGCACTTATCACCTAAGCTATCTATCATTTCAGCTTCGATTATTTCTCGCGTGAGTTTACAAGTGTTTTTGGCAATGACCGTGCATGCTTGAAAAAGAGGTTTACACTTGGATTCACATTTTCTGCAGTGCGCATCTAAAAAACCACCTTTCTTTTCGTTAACATTATAGCGATGCTCACGAAGGCGCTCGTTTAAGCACCTTCCACTTTGGCCTACATACTTCCTTCCACATGTCACTGGTATGCTGTACAAAATGGATTCCGTACATTTAACAAAATTAGTTTGATGATTTATCTTGCACCCACTCTTTGTAGCAGGGCCTGGTCTTGTCAATCTGCAAAGTTTCTGCAGCTTCTCTGGAGCTGAAAAAATGACTTTCACTCTTGCCCGTTGTCCAATCTTCTTCAAGCGGTGGGACAAGCCGTGAGTGTACGGAATCACAGCAAGTTTCTGTTTGTGTAGTGAATGGGACGGTGGTAGAGCATGAGGGTAACAGATCTCCTTTAGGAGCCTTTCGGCAACACTTACAAGGACATGCATAGGAAAACCTGCTTCAATTAGCCTCTGTACTTGTTGAGCAAAACTTTCGGTCATTAGCTGAGGGCAGGATTTTTTTATGGCATTTGTGAAGCACAACTTGGCAATGCCCCTCTTGACAAGTTTGGAATGCGCAGAGTCATACGGGAGCAGTGGCTTGTTGGCACGTGGTTCGTATTTCCAGTAAATCTGATCGTTTTGAAATAAAAGCCTGATATCAAGGAAGTGAAGACTGTCCTCTGATGGCAATTCATGGGTAATGATAAGAGGCGATAAGTCTGCACGTACTACGTTTATTGTGTTAGTGACAAGTGATTCAAAGGACCCAGAGTCACAGTCAAGGAATATTAAATAATCGTCAACATATCTAAATGCTTTCGTTACTTTTAAGTTAGCAAGGCGGCTACAAAGGCCTCGGTCAAGTTCGGCTAGAAATAAATCACTAAAGACGGGTGCAAAGCACGACCCTATGCATATACCTTGTTTCTGCAAAAATGGCAGTCCGTCCCATTGAATAAAAGTGGACCGAAGGTAAAGGCTTAAAAGTTCTAGGAAGCCACTGCTCGACGTACGGGAAGCATTCTGGAAAGGTATGACTCCGAACTTGTCAATACAGTTCTGAACACAAGCAAGCAGACTAGTTTGCGGTAACGAATAAAACAAATCCTTAATATCTATAGAGAAACCTCTCAAGCGCTTGTGCGATGAAGACTTTATGTAATCTATGACAGCATAGGAATTATTTACAATGAAGGGATCATCTATTTGCAGTAGGTTGAGCTTTTCTTGGAGAAACATAGCAATAAATTTTTGCCACGTATCATTTTCAGAAACCATCACCTTGAACGGAGCGCCCACCTTGTGCGTTTTTGCACTGAAAAAGACGTCAAGGTGATCATACTTTGATGTTTCTATGCCTTTTCAGAGCCTGTCGAGCTGGAGCCTATTACACAGCTTTTTGGCTTCTGCTTTCAATTTAGATGTCGTTTGTTTCCGCAGAGGATCAAAAGCATTGGAGACAGCTTCCAAGGCTTTTGCATTGGACAGCCCATGTGACATAACTGCAAAACCACCCTCCTTGTCCGCAGACAATACGCAAAGCTCGTGGTCCCTCAAGAACGTCAAAACGCGTTTGACATATACCTTCGAAGCAGGGGGTTTTCTGTGGTTCAAGGCGTCCACACTCTCTTGGCGGTGATAGGTTCTGTTTGGCCTGTTTGGTGGCTTCCTTCCTTCCATCGGCCATGGTATTCGTATTTGCAAGATTCAAAAATTTGAATGGCTCGGGCTTGCTCGGTTGCATAGGAAACTACTGGAATTATGAGTCTGCTCCTCCGCAGAAGCTAATACCGCCAAGACACGGCTTCAAGAGCTGTCATCCCTGACTGACCGTACCACAGAGTTCTCCTGGCAGCTTCAACTCAAGCAGCTTCGCGACCGTCTTCCTCAGAAGCATCCGGCTACCAAAAGCCCTGTCCACCTCCTAGAACGTGTAAGCTTACCAGAGGACGTGCACCATGCGCTGGCAAGGGGACCAAAGTTTGCCATTGACAAGAACAGGACCGCTCCGGAACTTATCTCCCTTGTTCGATAGGTATCTCGACGTGCCTCTGCGGATGACACTTCGCGCTGTGTATCGGAGGGTGTGGACGCCTTGAACCACGGAAAACCCCCTGCTCCGAAGGTATCTGTCAAACGCGTTTTGACGTTCTTGAGGGACCACGAGCTTTGCGTATTGTCCGCGGACAAGGAGGGTGGTTTTGCAGTTATGTCACATGGGCTGTTCAATGCAAAAGCCTTGGAAGCTGTCTCCAATACTTTTGATCCTCTGCGGAAACAAACGACATCTAAATTGGAAGCAGAAGCCAAAAAGCTGTGGAATAGCCTGCAGCTGGACAGGCTCTCAAAAGTCATAGAAACATCAAAGTATGATCACCTTGACGTCTGTTTCAGTGAAAAAACGCACAAGGTGGGCGCTCCGTTCAGGGTGATTGTTTCTGAAAATGATACGTGGCAAAAATCTATTGCTATGTTTCTCCAAGAAAAGCTCAACCTATTGCAAATAGATGATCCCTTCCTTGTAAAGGATTCCTATGCTGTCATAGATTACATAAAGTCTTCATTGCACAAGCGCTTGAGATGTTTCTCTATAGATCTTAAGGATTTGTTTTATTCGTTACCGCAAGCTAGTCTGCTTGCTTGTGTTCAGAACTGTATTGACAAGTTCGGAGTCATACCTTTCCAGAATGCTTTGGGTACGTCGAGCAGTGGCTTCCTATAACATTTAAGCCTTTACCTTCGGTCCACTTTTATTCAATGGGACGGACTGCCATTTTTGCAGAAACAAGCTATATGCATAGGGTCGTGCATTGCACCCGCCCTTAGAGATTTATTTCTAGCCGAACTTGACCGAGGCCTTTGTAGCCGCCTTGCTAACTTAAAAGTAACGAAAGCATTTAGATATGTTGACGATTATTTAATATTCCTTGACTGTGACTCTGGGTCCTTTGAATCACTTGTCACTAACACAATAAACGTAGTACGTGCAGACTTATCGCCTCTTATCATTACCCATGAATTGCCATCAGAGGACAGTCTTCACTTCCTTGATATCAGGCTTTTATTTCAAAACGATCAGATTTACTGGAAATACGAACCACGTGCCAACAAGCCACTGCTCCCGTATGACTCTGCGCATTCCAAACTTGTCAAGAGGGGCATTGCCAAGTTGTGCTTCACAAATGCCATAAAAAAATCCTGCCCTCAGCTAATGACCGAAAGTTTTGCTCAACAAGTACAGAGGCTAATTGAAGCAGGTTTTCCTATGCATGTCCTTGTAAGTGTTTCCGAAAGGCTCCTAAAGAGATGTGTTACCCTCATGCTCTACCACCGTCCCATTCACTACACAAACAGAAACTTGCTGTGATTCCGTACACTCACGGCTTGTCCCACCGCTTGAAGAGGATTGGACAACGGGCAAAAGTGAGTCATTTTTTCAGCTCCAGAGAAGCTGCAGAAACTTTGCAGATTGACAAGACCAGGCCCTGCTACAAAGAGTGGGTGCAAGATAAATCATCAAACTAAGTTCGTTAAATGTACGGAATCCATTGTGTACAGCATACCATTGACATGTGGAAGGAAGTATGTAGGCCAAAGTGGAAGGTGCTTAAACGAGCGCCTTCGTGAACATCGCTACAATGTTAAAGAAAAGAAAGGTGGTTTTTTAGATGCGCACTGCAGAAAATGTGAATCCAAGTGTAAACCTCTTTTTCAAGCATGCACGGTCATTGCCAAAAACACTTGTAAACTCACGCGAGAAATAATCGAAGCTGAAATGATAGATAGCTTAGGTGATAACTGCATAGCGAAACCCTCTGTTGGGCTATCTAGTAAGGAATTAGATTACCTCAGAAGCCACTAAACAATTGACTGTCTGTCCGCGCTTGCGCAATGTATCGCCATGTCTTGTATATCTACAGGCTCTCTTCCGCAATAAACTGTTGCAAGTTAGCGCTCGCGTGTGTTCTTTCATGTCCTTGTCTGATGTTGCGCTATTTTATACGTCATGCACTACCAACAACCCCAAACCGCCACATTGTTGGACTAAAGATATGATATTATCTTGATGACTAATCTGCGCTAATCCCTCGAATGCATTCAAGGAATGCTTCGGATGCCCGCGCTGAATCAATATTCAGCACTGTAAAGCACAATTTGTACTATCTTATTAACTACAGAGTTAAAGATTCTGCTGTTGATTCGAAAACACCATCCAATGCAATTATCATAATTTCACCTGCAACAAGTCAAAGCTCGTTCTAAAAGGCACCTTTTCTGTTACTAGCTCCTAAGGCGTCATAAATCCCGGAATCCCGGTAGAGTTGCGCGCGGTCGCGGCAGCGAGACGAACGCATTATCGCTCTAAAGCTTAACATCCCTTGTCATTCCTACACAGACGATGGTATAACGCCGCGTAAGCTACCACGCTAAAGCTCTGGGGCAAACGGGAGAGAGGCTGCCGTACACTCTGCGAAAATCAACATGTTTTCTATTTTGAACCAGGTCAGGAGCACGCGTATTTGCCAGCAAAAAAAAAAAAATTAAAGTTAACGATGAAAGCGTTTTTTAGCTGAAATCAACGCGGTGATTCAGAAATTAAAGTGGCTATATTAGGCGGAATCAGCACGCCAACGCACGCGAATAGAACACAGAGCAATGCCCTCAACTGGAGAGATTGGCGTGTGAAACAAAGCACAACGATAAGCGAATTGAGCAATATTTTTAGCTTCCTGATAATCTCGCAAGAAGTTTTAAGTACACACATTTGTTTAAGTACCAGGAAATGCAGAGGACTTCGACGATGACCGTGCGCTTTGTCGAAACAAAGTCCTTGAGAGCGGTGGTGTGGATCCCCTTTTTTCTACGGCTGATGTCATTTCTACCTCGAGCAATCGCGAACAGCACGACGACTCGATTTTCCCTCCGGCTTGTGCACTGAAATGCAACTTAATCTGGACATAATCTGGATATCGTCACTATTAAAGAAATAAAAGACAATATCAAGAAGCTTTACAGCTGCAAGCTGTGGCGGTTTCTAGGTAACGGCTGAAGGTCCCGGTGCATGCGGCCTCTGCGAAAATGATGCCACGGCGAAACGGCGAGACTTGCGCACCCCCCATTATACAGCTCTCATTACTAAATCGATTACCACCAGAGAAGGTGGGAGGCTGCGGCAATACCGACACCGCAGCGGGATTTTAAGAATGTTAGCTGGCCGGATAACGTTACTATTAAAGAAATAAAAAACTTCATTACCACAAGTGGGAGTAAAACTCGCAATGGCACGAACAGATCAGTTCCTCGGACGACTCCAGTAGACTATTACGCCATCCCCGCAGCCGAACATCTCACGAGTTTAAATGCCAGTCCGGACGTTTTGCTTTGGATTTCGTCGCCTTCACTAACTTTCCATTCGTGCGCAAATAAGCAAGCAGCGCTTAGGACGGTACAACAGCGAAGGGCAGCTGCTCTGCATCGTTTGGAGCTGCTCCTGGTTAAGTGCACATATCTGTCGGAGAGAACCAGTCACAATCGTTTGAAATGGATCCAAAAATTTCTGGTATCACATTGCGCTCTTAAGGTGACATAACAGTCTCATTGTTTTCTATTTTATCCGCTGGAGGGCTTATGGCGCCACCCGGGATCGAAGAGCGGTCATTTTGTACATGAGACTTTGGCGTTACCTCTACGCCACCTATGCGTATTTTACCTTAGCCACACAATAGATCTAATTAGGATGATGATGATGATGATGATGATAGTTCGAAAAAATTGGCGGTGGTTTAGCTCTGGTTAAACCTGCAGTTACGCGATAGCTACAGCTGGCCGAGTGGAACTTGCTCAGTTAAATTCCAAGGTAAGCCTTTCGCCGCTCCGTTTCTCTGGGCGTTCCTTCTTCTTCTTCTTCGCCCCGCTTGACAGGGCGCATGCGCACAGCTGTTCCAGTTCGGTTTCGCCGACGCGCCGCGCAGCCGTCAGCAGCAGCTGCTCCGCACACGTAGCTGGTCACGTGACAAACCACGTGACCAGTTACGGCGCAGCCGTAAACTCCGCACAACATGACAAACCACGTGACAGAGTGGCATCGCAGCCACACGGTGGCGGCGCTGCCAACGCCACGACGCCGTCACGCTGAAGGCTCGAAATCCTACCGTAATGTTGCTATCGCTACGAAATGATGGCAAAATTCCACACTCGTGTGGCCGTGCTCCGTCAAAATCGCGAAAAAAGTGCTGATCTTAGTCGAATGTATATGGCAATAGCTCACGAGCATTAAATATGAAGGCGTTACCCCATGGTACCATCCGAAGCATGATGTGAAAATATCTTCATCATTATGTTCTTTATAATTAGGCGACAGCTTTATCTGAGGAAGAGAATTAATATGTGCCAGCGACTGTGTTGGCATAAATAATTACCTCGATTTGAAACAAAAATTGGACACTTGATATAATCTGATATAAAAAGAAAACTACAAAACTTTAAAAATTCAATGCTATTTAAAAATTCCATAACTTTATCGAATGATACCACAGGCTCACCACCTAACAAAAAAATAGATGGGATGGGACGTGATATTTGTAAAGGTTTCCAAAATGAGTATGACGATGCGTTTCGTACCATGGTTAGGTTAAAAGGATGTGAATGACTGTAAGCAGGCAACTGGTGTACTCGCATTCCGGTGGTTCTGCTCCCATGAGTAATTAAATGTGTGTTAAGTGTCAGTGCCTGATTCGTAGTCTCGAATGTATGACTTCATAAAATATGTTTTTGTGATGGCAATCTTTCCATTCTTTTATGTATGGCTTTATGAGGTGCAATTTATTATTTTCTTCCTGGTTCCATTCAACCTGCCATTTAGATTTCAGTGCTCGCCTAATTTTTCCTTTTTTCATCCAGACAGGGAATCTTTATTTTGTTGACATCGCTCCTAGTTGTATTTTCTGCCACGGTGCCGGCGAGCTCGTTTCCTGGGATCCCAACATGGCCTGTAACCCAGCAGAAATGTACGTTGTACCCGCGTATCGCAAGCTGATGCTATTGTTGCAGGATATAGTGTAAAAAAGGTTTTTTTTTCTTTGTTTCGAGCTAATTGCAGTCATGCCACTTACGGAGTTTGTGCATATTACTGCGTTTTTATTGTGTTGATTACTTATGTTGTCTAGCGCTGTTAATATTCTATATAATGGAGCAGAGTGTGGAAATGCTCGGTAAGAATGCGTTGTAGCGACCACAGGATGGTAAGGTATCGAATTAGCCTAGACTTGAGTTGGGAACGGAAGAAACTAGTGAAGCGAAGCCCATTAACGAGTTAGCGGCTAGAGGGAAAATAGAGGGATCCATGATTTTGTGGCAGAACAGATATTCGGCTTTAACTAGTGACGACTACCTTGATATTCAAGCAATGAACGATTATCACACAGCGATAATTACGGAAAAAGAGAGTGGACAAACCTTTAATAAGCAAAAAGCAAAAAGATAGGATGAGCTGGCGCAGTTGATGATTGCCGACATCTCCTTGGTCCGCGTCCCTAGTCCGGGATGCCGCAAGACCCCGCCGCCTCTTACTAAGCTAAACAGAAATTACGGAGTACTATAAGATCACAAGAAGGGAATTTCCTCTTCCTCACAAAACCCTAAGTAAATATGAAGAGCACATAATCAGGCGACTACAAACTAATACTCTGCCCAATCCTTACCTAATGAGTAAATGGTACCCAGAAACCTACAATTCGTCCTGCCCCTTCTGTGGAGCAGTTGGCACACTCTTTCACGCGGTTTGGGAATGTCACGAAAACCCAGACTTGGACAGCAATCCCGATCCGACTCATGAGCGCTGGGAGGCAACCCTTCATAGCCACAGCCCACTCGACCAGAAATTGCTGGTTGAGAGGGGCCGGATTATGATGGCGACCAATGGGTTCTCGTACTGAACCCACCCAGTTTTTGTGCTCTGAATAAATGTTTTTCCTCCTCCTCCTCCCGCCGCCTCGCCATGTAGGCTTGCGAGGGCAGCTTGTGCCGTCCCAATCGAGCACTCGCGGAGAAAGGTGGAAGTGGGGTGGGGAGGGAAAGCGGGCTTTGCTGGCAGGCCCACACCATGTGGGATAGAGAACAGAGCCGGTCACAGTGTGGGCACGAAGGAATCACTTTCGGGTCATAGCGAGCTGCCATGGCGGGACACTAGCTGTCGCAGAATGTGTTCGTCTGCCTTCGACAGCACGCTTGCCGGCGGAAGGAACTGGCGATGTCTGTCTCTGTAACGGTCTAAGAGTTCTCGAAACGGCAGAAGCAGTCGGCTAGGCTCATCGGTTGGGGAGGACGTGGAAGTAGGTGCCCGGAGGATAAGTGCGGAGTTCGGAGAAAAGAAGGGGGAAGGATGGTTTCACAAGATACCAGCAAGCTATCTCAGCAGACGAAAGATCTGATTGAAAAACACGGCACAGAACGAAGGCGTCTAGCCTCACAGACAGAAAAGAACTGGCAGAGCTTTCGAAGGCAGCCGCCAGAATAAAGTTCAATATGGAGACAATCGAGCATGCTCTAAACAGCGGATGTAGCCTAAAAGCGGCGACGAGTAAAATAGGCATAGGCAAAAACCAGATGTATTAGTTAAAAGACAAAGAGGGCGATGCAATTAGCAATGTGGATAAGATATATAAAGTAGCTGAAGAGTTGTGCACAAATCCATGCCGTAGCCAATGTAATCAGAGCGTTATAGAGAGGAAGAAGCACACAGCACTGGGACATTCCGCTAGTAACGAAAGAGGAAGTAAATAACGCCTTAGAAAAAAAGAAGCAATGATGTTTACCGTATCCATCATTGTGAGTAGTGTGTAACCGCTGTATCTTAGCGGTTCTCATCTATAAGGCAAAAACGTGGAGGGTAACGAAAAGGGTTCAACTTAAAGACAGTGCTGCGAGCTATGGAACTGAAAATGATTGGCGTGGACGATAAGCGACAGGAAGAGGGCAGAGGGGGTCAAGAATCAAACACAGGTTAGGGAATCAACGTTGCAATCAAAATGAAGAAATCGGCTTGTGCATGGTATGGTAATGCGAAATCGAGATAACGTGTGGTCCTTGATCGTGGCAGACTGAAATCCAATAGAAGGGCAGCGTAGCAGGTGCGACAGAAATGTAGGCAGATGAAATTGAAAAGGCGTAGATGGCGTGGCCGCAGCTGGCACAGATCACGGTTAATTGGAGAGATATGAAAGAGGCCTCTGCTCTGCAGTAGGCGTAGTCAGGCTTATGATGATGACAATGAGCACACGGGAAGTTGGGTTGTGCTTTGAATTCGTTTAGGTCAGCGTAGCTGGCGCCCTTTCGCATTCAAAAATATGACATGAACAAAATGAATGTGAAACATTTCGCTTAGTGCGTACCTGTGAGCTATCCTCATAACTTTGTTCTAACTGCTTCCTTCGGGCTCGCAGTAAGATAGCAGAAAAACTGCGCATGGTTTTGGTGCCGTAGAGAGGTGATAATTTTATTCGGCGACGAAGGCGATCATATGGCCAAACTAAAAAATTGACGGTAGTTTAGCTCTGTTTTAACCTGGAGTGATTCGATAGCTACAACTGGCCGAGCGGAACTTGCTCAGTTGAATTGCAATGTCAGTCTTTCGGCGCTCCGTTTCTCTGGGTTCACTAAGGTAACAGTCTGGGCATGTTGGTGATTCATGATGGAAATGTACTGCGCAAATAAAGACGAGGATACAAGGAAGACACATAGAACACACGCGCGCTGACTTGCAACAGTTTATTTCGAAACTCAGACCTGTATATATAGATGACAAATCAGGAAATTATCAGAAATGCGCAGTAGGTGACCCATTCATATGTTGGCGCAAATATAACAGCTCCTCACTTGTAAGAGCAATAGATGGCTTGGCCACGTGGGAACCATACAACCGGTCTATCATTTCAGCCCCTATTATCTCTCGAATGAGTCGGCAACGGTTCTTGGCGAAAACAGAGCAGTCTCGGTAAGCAGGCCGACGCACAAACTCTTCATCTGAATCGCTATCACTTTCATTTTTACCGATTTTCTTACATTTCCTACAGTGTGCATCCAGAAAACCTCCTCGCCGTTCAGACACGCAATAATGTGCCATTGCTTGCAATCTGTTGCAGCGTAGACGAGGAAGGAAGGAAGACTGTTGTCGCCATTTTCTGCAACCGGCAATCGCGAATACCGGGAGGCCGCCGACTTTCATGTTCAGTATTAAACGGAGAGGAATGAACAACCGCAAGTACGTTGCACTGGGTCAGCGTTTTCGTTACCAGCGATTCAGGAGGCCGCTGTGAGCCGGCCAGTGAGAGACCGGGAGGCCGCAGCGATTTTCGCAACCGGCCAATGGAGGAGCCGGGAACCTGCGGTCATTTCGCATTTGACGTTTTGGGAGGCCCCCGCCATTTTCATAACTGGCCATTGAGAGACCGGGAGGCCGCTACCATTTTTGTAACCGATTATTGAGGAAGCCTACCGCCATATTGAGTATTCCTTCGGGAGGCCGATGCGTGTTTTGTGGCCATGGCGCTTCAAAGTTGAATTGAGGCACGATTGTACTAGATAAATATGGTCTGTGAACACGATTATCAACGAAAAAAAAAGGTCGAACGCGACACAATGATTCTCCGGCGTTCATGCTCGGGAGCCTTTCAGGGACTTGGAACCCCGGCGCTGCCTTGGGCAGAATGGATACAAACATTTGAACTTTATTTGAGCTCTTCTGGTAGTTCTTCAGCATCACCTGAAAGCAAGAAATCGTTGTTGATATACAATTTCGGGGGCGAAGGGCGCAGAATTTATTTTGCACGGACTACGACGCAAGCGGGGATTGTGTCGCTTCCAGCAGCAGCAGCGTCCACAGAGGCGGGAGATACAGCGCCAGGAGTGTATCAGGCTGCAGTAACATTACTTCCCAAGAGTTTTCTGTGTTGACAAATTTGTTTATAAAACGACGTAAATTCTACAACCGCGTTCAGCAGCCAGATGAGTCGGTCACAGAATACATGGCCGAAACTCCGAGATCTGGCAAACGCGTCCAATTTTGCGTCCCCAAATGAAGCAAGGTATCTCCTTCGCAACAACTTCGAATATTGCTTTGCGGTATGAGCGAACGGCTCGCGACGCTCAAGAAGTCGCAGCACCAATACAGCAAGCAACCTCACTGCACCAAGTTCGTTCACAGCGTGAGGCAACCCCATCGGTGCCACAAGTTTCTCCGCAAGTTCAAGCGGAAATTTCATCTTTTCGTCAAGTTCATCCCTGGCGTCAATGTCAAGAAACCATGCCGCTTTTTCAGTGAACTTATCCGCAGCCTTCTACTACATTTCAGGAGCGGCAGTACGCTATATGTCAACAAGGTCTACGATCAAGACGCCCGACGCAACACGCATCTTATAACCGCCTACGAGAAGACGCAACTTCAGCAGCGTTGCTGCCAGCGTTCCGAACGAACGAACCTTTTCCGACAGCGTCCCACCTCCGCATTGACGCGAGTGTTATACATGTGAAAAGGTGTGATGTGCCTTCTGGCACAAGTGCTCAGTGTTCAAGTGGTTTATCTGTGGGCAGGCAAGATTTGCCGCCTACCTTGCGTGCCCAGTGTCCAGTGCTGCCTGATGAAAGTGGGCGAACCCCAGCTGTTCCGTCTAGGAACATACACCGACGGCAGCCTTCGGCACCTGGACTGAGGACATCCCCTCAGAAATCCAGTTTGCCATCCCTCGACACACTCGAAACGATATCACAGCCCTCGCCGCGTAGCTCGCGCTAATGCCCTCTATAAGGGCGCTAATGCCCTCCATAAGGGCAAGCCAACGCTGCCGTTTGTGTAGACGCCGCATGTACAGCGCATGAAGCGGTAGCAGTTGCCTACAATCCAACCCTACCTCAACCCTTAACTCACCGTCTTCCCTCGGGCTCTACGCCTGAGGAGGCAGAGGAGACCGCCATCGCCCTAGCCCTTGCACATTCTGACGCCCAATACATCTTCAGCGACTCCAAAACGGCTCTGTCCAATTTTGCCAGGGGCAGGATTCATGCCCCTGCCTGGCAATTGTTGAACACCCCTAACCAAAATTTACCGCGCAGGGTAGAGCTTCAGTGGGTGCCGGCTCACTCTGGGAACCCTGGAAACGAGGCTGCTGATAAATTGTCCCGAGGTTTGATTTGCCGGACTCAGGAAAGTCTCGATCCAGGATTCTCGAGGGACCGGGCGCACACCTTTGCGGAGTTCACGCAAATACCCTCTTTTGACCGCCGGACTTACCCTTTTCCCCACCCCTCTCTTACGCACTCCCAACAGATCCTCTTCAGACGCCTCCAGACCCGCTCTCTGTAACCCCTCAGCTTTTATCCCACTATTGCGGCACATTCCCTGCATGCTCCCTATGCGGTGACCCCCACGCCACATTCTCCCATATCGTTTTCGGCTGCCCTGCCGACCATCCCCCGCGGGGACAGCACGCCATCTCGAGATGGGAGGACTGGGAGGTCCTGATCATGTCTGCAGACCCGACATCGCAGATTGCTGCGGTGACTCGGGCTGCCGACGTCATGTCCCGGCATGACCTACTTGGTGCAGTGCGGGACCGCGCAGTGGCTCAGGGACCCAGCTGGGTCTAAAACACAATTGCTCAATAAAGTTTTTCTGTCTGTCTGTCTGCTGGCAGCGGGGCGACCGAAAAGGATCGTTCGCAAGCCATACTGGTTTAAGGACTATGTGTGACAATAGCTTGTCTGTATTCTTCTCCCTGGTCTAGAAAGGGGCTTTGCATTGAGATTTCAATTCTTGGGTAATATAATTCTGTAACCTTCATCCTAAAATGCAACCGGGCATTTTACATGCCTTTCAATGTCATTTCTGTCGTTCGCAGTTTCTCCTTCCCAGTAGCTATTGTACGGCAAGTGAATGTGACATTTCTGTAATCTTTTTCGGTGCATAATATTATACTGATATTATGATGGGATATAAATGTTTCAATATTTATGATATTAATTTCACTGTGTTGTAAAAATTATTCCGTACAATATTATGAGGTTCCATTTCTCGATAGGGATGTCCATTTCAATAATTTTCTCAACAAGAACGTTCTTCCAAATTAGATTTCAGTATGATAAAAATAATGCTGAACTTTTCAAAAATGAGTAATTCTTTCTGGCTACTATACATATCATGATTCCGTTTCTTCGAGCAGACAGATGCACTTGGTACTGTTTCATGTCAGACATATAATGAACGCTATTACCAGCAAAAAATGATCATTTCAGTCCGAGTTGTGTGGCTTCTTTGGAAGGTACCTTGCTGTTATTTCGTATGTTTATTCCGGCCTATATAATTGGCCGATGTTCGTGTATGTATATTCCGGTTGAGTAAAGCTCGCCGATGTTCTAAAGTCATGTAGACCTTTAGTTCTCATTGAGTAAGATGTTTCTTCCGGCCGATTAAAACTAGCCGATGTTCTGAGGTAACTTCATAAAAAAGCAAGGAGGAGCATATTATAAGATATCATTTTATTTGAATGATGATTCACTGCTCATGGGGACCCCCATCAGCAAATTCCATTGGGACGATCAGGGAATAGACAATTTATCCAAACCTTAACGATATCACGTGAACTCCAGTGTCGGACGTTTCTAATAGCGTTCTGTGACGCTGCCCCAGCAGCATTTGTTGGGCATTCTTGAGTATTTCAACCTGCCAAGAGTTTAATGCCCTTCAGTATTTCTAAAAAATGCTGAAGAAAATATTCTCGGATGTGTATATTGATTGTTCACTATGAAGGGTTCATTATTCTTTTGAGATTTTTAGATATTCATTGGCTTGACGAAGTGGATTGTTTTTGTTGAAGTGTTAAATATTCGTTGTTTTTGATGAAGTGTAAACTCATTATTAATTGTTTTCTAGGGGAAGAAATATAAAATTTTGCTTTCGGATAGAAAGCCTAAATAGGAGTAAGCTTCGTATAAAATTTTCCATTCAATTTCAATTTTTCAAAAATGTTTGCTTTCGGGTAAAAGCAAACATTGCGAAGGGTTTGTTGTGGCCTAAGTTTCAGTTTTGGTTTTGTTCTAATTGGATTCGATTAGGTCTTGTTTCTGTGCATCTGTACTTCATTAGTGGCTTAGATTATCACGTGATTGTTTAATATAAAAACACATCCCGCCATGAATAAAACGTCATTCGTCATGTTTTGCTGAGTGTCGACTCACGTCTTGCGGCCGTCCAGGCCGACACCACGAATGTGTATGCACGCGAGAGCAGCGCCGTGTCCCTTTCAAGCTAAGAACGAGTCATGTGGTTAGTCACGTTGACGCAGCTGGCTTTGACAGCGGGCGGCTGTCGGCGCAGATTGGGGTGTGTCGGGTGGTACGTCACGTGGGTGACACACCTCCGCTCATGACTCTACTCCTCCTCTTCAAGGTCAAATGTACCGCGACAAGGATAGTAAAGATGTCAGCTTGAAGATAAGTGGCTATAACAAGCCGCAAGCTAAAAATCCTAAATTGCCTACTCTCACCTGGGTAGAATTCCGACAAGCCATGGTGCGTTCTCTTGCCTCCAATTTTTCTAGCCGGCAACGAAGGACCAGTCTCATGCAGACGCATTACCGCGGCGCTACGTTAGCACAGCCCGCATCCACGCCACGCCACACCACATGCAGGAAGGCGACTCTGTCACGCGCTGGCCGATTTGCGTGAAGTGAATGGCAAAAAACCGAAATTCAATTATTGCGCAGTTTGTCGAGTGCTTTGGTTTAGCAGAGGCAAGGTTCCTCCAACTAAAATGTCACAGTGCGAAAAATTGGCAGTGGCTTAGCTCAGCTATGCCAAGTTATACGTAGCGAGAGGTACGGTATTATCTGGTTACGTCTAGTTGTCTTGCTTGTCGCCATATCTATGTGTTAGACATTAAAGACGAGACATATGGTGAAGGCGGCATGTTATTCTACTTTACTGACTGCTAGAAAGACAGCCCATGGATGCCACTACACACCGGCGTCAAATCCTTTGTAGCGCCGCTCGCGCCGCGCTCGGCTCGCAGGCCATGGCACGTGGCGCCGGACAAGAAAGAGGAAGTTAGGCTAGGTGGTGGTGGTAAAAAGCCTTTATTGAATTAAAGAGGTGACGTTGTTTAAAGAGCCCCGCAATGGGTGGAGTCCTTATTCTGGGATCCCACTGGTAGAAGCCGTCAGCTTAGCCCTCTTGACCAGAGCTTTTTGGGCCTGAAGGTCCGAGCAGCCAAGCAGGGCCGCCTCCCATTCCTCCCTGGTAGGGTTGGGGTGGGGGGATTGAGCTGAGTTGCGCTGGCAAGCCCAAACTATGTGATAGGTGTCAACCACCTCCCTACAGTGTTGGCACCAGCCAGTGAACGCGGGACCGAAGTGTTTCAGTACTGCCGGGCACAGCATTATATTCGTGAATGATGGAAGTAGGACACGTTAGTTTGCTTTCCCCAGTCATTTTGGAGGAGCTGAGTTCAGGCGATGCCTATCTCTATAATAGGATGTGATGTCCTTAAAGGATAGTAAGCAGCTACCTTCAGGTTCCAGGTGCTCAGGAGCCAATGGGAACGTTCGGTGTATGAGTGCTCGGGCCGCCGCGTCTGCAGCTTCGTTTCCTGCTAGGCCGTGATGGCCCGGAGTTTAAACTATGAAGCGGGTAGTAGGATCGGTACCACGGCTGCAGTTCCTTAGTATTCGTTCAGCTAATAATAATAATAATTGGTTTTTTTGGGGAAAGGAAATGGCGCAGTATCTGTCTCATATATCGTTGGACACCTGAACCGCGCCGTAAGGGAAGGGATAAGAGAGGGAGTGAAAGAAGAAAGGAAGAATTAGGTACCGTAGTGGAGGGCTCCGGAATAATTTCGACCACCTGGGGATCTTTAACGTGCACTGACATCGCACAGCACACGGGCGCCTTAGCGTTTTTCCTCCATAAAAACGCAGCCGCCGCGGTCGGGTTATCCAGCCAGCCTCATAATTGCGACACGCCGAACACGAGTCTGTTATGATGTGTTTGGATTTTGAATCGGAGCAGCTAGGACGATGACAACCTCTTCAGCTTGTGTTGTGCCTGGGGCTCGAAAGGAGATCCCATCCACCTGTATTTCTTGATGTATGACAGCGGCCGTGCACCACCCGCCGTGGTTCGCCCCTTCTACATCTACGTAATAGACATCATATTTGTTGTCATAGTGGGGCGCCAAGGCTTCCGCGCTAGGCCGCAGCAGCGCGAGCAGCGCCAAAAAACAGGTGGAACCTCAACGCTGTCGAAGCTGGTTCTTCCTCCCCTTAGCTCCGACAGATTTGGCGACCCGGCTTTGAACACACAACCCCATCCTCCTTCATGGATTCCGCTGGATGTTCCGCCCTTCCTACCGTCGGCGACACGCCCCAGAACGCTCAGCCTCTCGGTGCTTTGGTGGCAGTGTTACAGCCAGTAGGCCTGCCGCCATTTGAGCCCAATAGCCCCCGCGCCGTGCTCCTGCAGGTTGAGGCGCATTTCCAGCTGCGACGTATCACCAGCCAGGAGACCAAGTTCCTCCACCTCGTGTTCATTCGGCCTCCTGACGTCACTGAGGAGTTAGTGGACCTCATCTGCTCGCCGGACACGGCTCGACCCTTGGACACGCTGAAGGCGGTTCTCATCGACCGCAAGTAGGCGACCGAGCGCACAAAAATCCAGCAGCTACACAGCGCTACAGAGCTAGGTGACAGCCGCCCTTTGGACCTCCTCCGTCGCATGCGCCAGCTCCTTGGAGACTCCGCTGCTCAGCATGACACCCTTCTGCGTGAGCTGTTTTCCAGCGTCTTCCCCAACACATTGTCCCTATCCTCGCAGCTGCGGGTAATGTCTCATTGGACAAGCTCGCCGATCTTGCTGACAGTGTTGCGGACTATGCACTGCACCCCAATGTCAGCTCTGTAACCACTCCGCCTCCAACTACGACCGCCGACTCCCAGCTGGCGAGTATAGAAATCTGACTGGATGCTCTTGCCAGGCGGCTCGATGTTCTCGCGCCTTTACCGCGCCGTTATGCACCCAGGTTCAGTTAACCCCGTCGCTCCCCGGCACCCTTCGTGCTTCCCGGAGTCCCAACCATTCGACGCAAGGCCAGCCACCTCACCCTCGGCTTATTGCTGGTGCCACCGTACTTTCGGCAGCTCTGCACGCAAGTGCACTCACCCGTGCTCCTGGTCGGGAAACGCTGCGACCAGCCACTGACGGCGGCAAGTGGTGCTGGTGAACGGAAATGCCGCCTCTATTACATCTCGGACAGGATCACTGACACTCATTCCCTGGTCGACGCGGGAGCACAAGTCAGCGTCATAGCGGCCTATCTGCTAGATCGCCGTCGCAACGATCCAGAGCAACATCGTCTTCGCTCTTCATCCACGTCCCTGTCCTTCGCGGAATGTCCACTGCCGCTTTCCTCCCAGTTCATTACGTGAGTGGCATCCACTGGCGTCTGGCGCCCCTAAGTACCTTTGGCTGTCTGTCGCACCATTTTTGATAAACTGTTCCGCCTGAGCCACCCTGGTATTCGTGCTACGCAGAAGCCGGCCACATCTCGTTTCTTTTGTCCAAGCATCAATGCCGACGTCCGCCACTGGGCACGGAGCTGCCGTCCCTGCCTGCGCGTCTAAGTTCATTGGCTCACAGTGATACCTGCCTCTCATTTTCGGCCGCCCGACGCGCGGTTTTTTCACGTTCAAATAGACCTTGCTGGACCGCTCCCGTTATCACGTGGGCCCTCTTATCAGGTCACATATGGGGATCGTTTCACCCGCTGGCCCGATGCGTTGCCCATTGCTGTCACTACAGCCGTGACCATTGCTTCGGCGTTCATGGCTGACTGGGTCTATCGCTTCGGCTGCCCGTTTGTCGTCACCACGTACCGCGGCCGCCAGTTTCAACCGGCCCTGTTTACTGCTCTTGCCAATATTCTAGGCGCCCGCCACATTCATAAGAGCGCCCACCATCCTTCGGCCACTGGCATGGTGGAACGCCTGCATCGACAACTGAAAGCTGCCAGTCAGGCAGGTTCCTTCCTCCCTCCTCTATTTTGTTTCCCTCTCCTCCCGATTCAGCCAGACCACACCGAACATTCCGATTACACAGCGCCTAATTTATTCACATCTATTCACAACTGCGGTGACACGACTCTGCCGTCGGGATGCGGCCTCTCATCTCGGCATCCACGACCCGTCTGTCCAGTCCTTCTTGGTCGTCTCTCCTCTCTTCCCGGCCCTCCTTTCCAGCTTGCCCTCTCTCGTCCTTGCTTCCCCGCTGCTCCCTTCGGTCGACTCCCTGGGAAGGCATCTTGAGCTGGTTTCCGTCGTTATGGAGGCGGCGCGCAGACCTTGGACTTCTCGGATGATGCCCCCGTAACAGCTGTTTGGGGGCGGGTCTCTCGTCCGTCGCCGCTGAGCGGCAAGCACACACACACAGAAACACAAAGCGCCGGCTGTTTCTAGGGCGCGCGGAATCGCCCGCGCGTACACGCACATATATATTATAAGCGCGGCGGCCGTTTCTTCCAGCTACGTTCGGATGCGGAAAGGCCGCGCGTCCGACACCTCCACCGCCACTGTGATGCGTGCCTCCACGGAACGCATCACACTTCACATCACAAACGCGCGCGGCTGGTGTCCAGCGATCCTCCCCTGGGCACTACTACACCATTAATGGTGTTGTAGTGCCCGGGGGAGGAGCCCTTTGTTTAAAAACAAAGGGCTAGGGAACAGCGCTACCCCTTTCACCTCGTTCCCCTTACCAATGGAGCTGGTGCTATAAGCCTCGGACGCTTGTCAGCGTTGGCGTCGCTATCTCCTGCGCACAATTGCCATCTCGAACGCCACGGTGTGCTCTAAGCCCACTGCGGTGGAGGGCGGTCAGTCGGTTCAATGCAATCGCCCTTACTGGTCATCTGCCACGGCGCGTACCTCCTGACGATTAGTGCAATTGGCCGTCCCCTGTCGTACGGCCTGTGACAGGGCGCCATCTGACACTCGTTACAATCCTGACCGCGCGTTCTCTCCACAGACCTTTCTGCGAAGCACAGCTTACTCTTTCCGCCGCCCTGTTGACAATAGGCTTTTCAGCGTCCTACACCGTGCGCAGAAGACCTTCACGTCAGACGTCAACTGCCGTGAAGACGCCGCGGCTGCTGACAGACTCAGACCGGCCTACATTGCCATTACTCTGCCCGACGGCCCTACACTCGCTCTCGCTTTGTCTCTGCCCTTTTTCCAAGAACATGCGCTGGGTGAAACCTGTGGTTTCGCTGTACGGGGGGGTTTGGAGCTCTGTAGCGCCCCTCGCACAGCGCTCGGCTCGCAGGCCATGACACGCGGCGCCAGACAAGAAAGAGGAATTTGGACTAGGTCGTAGCAGCGCGAGCCGCGCCAATAAACAGTTCGAACCTCAGCGCTGTCGGAGCTGGTTCTTCCTTGCCTTAGCTCCGACACCTTCTTACGCCACAGTCGTTCATACACGTCACACGCAAAGCCAAATGGGTTGTTCGTGAAGTCCGCTTCAAACGTGCGCGTGTCACCAGAACTTTCACTCAGCTTCATCACGTGATCAGTTATGCAACGGCCCTTCACGTCCTCTTCTTCGGACGTCTCCATCTCTTCGCTCCGGTCTTCCAGTTGGGCCAGGGCACGCCGCTATTTGCGCTCCGCGTCCTGCCGTCTCCGCTTGACGATGTGCTCTTCTCTCTGCTCCGGCGTCTCCGCATCTCTTGGGCTTGCGCCACTCGGTCTTCCTTGCCTCGACGGCTAACTGCGGGGGTGCAACCTCGGGGTCCGACGACACGAGTTTCTCCCGTCTTCTACACCGCGCAGCGTCGGCCCCGCTGTGTTTGTTTTTCATTACAGTGATCACGCCACGGTATCATTCCCACCAGCTTTATACGACGCCGCGAACCCTCGGCCTTGCTCACGCTTGACTCCTCGGTGACGCGCGAATGAGCAGTCGACCGCGAAACTCCTTGGCCGAAAGTGAGCAGCGTCTACTCCGCGGCCGGCGCGGCGCACCAGCTACGCGGCTCTGACGTCACTGGGCTCCTCGAGCATGAGCAGAACTGGCGAAGCGAGAGCTTCAGCGAAACGGTCAGGCTGCAGGTAATGTAACTGTAGGTACGAAAGAAGTGGCTATGGCCACAGCAAGATGATTCCCTTGAGGCACTTAGGGACACATGCTTCTCAATGCATCTTTCTCCCCTTACTACCAATTTGCTTATTCATTGTTTTTTGTTGCTTTCGGGGCCATATAAAGCGAAAAACGTTTGCGGTGGTATAGCTCTGGTGAAACCTGGAGTGACGCGATAGCTACAGCTGGCCGAGTGGAACTTGCTCAGTTGAATTGCAAAGTCAGTCTTTGACTGCTCGGTTTCTCTGCGCGGTCCTTCTTCATCTTCGACTCACTTGACACGACGCATGCGCACAGCTATTGCAGCTCGGTTTCTCCAGCGCGCCGCGCCGCCGGCAGCAGCATCTGCTCAGAGTCACGTGACCAGCCACGGCGCCGGCAGCTGCTCCGCACCACGTGACAACGGCGTGGCGGCACAGCCATACCGTGGCGGCGCCGCCACGCTGAAGGCTCGAAATGCTACCGTAATGTAGCTACCGCTACAATATTATTGAATTTATTTTCCCGCCGCTCTTTTTCTTGCGCACCTGAGAGGGCTAGAGCAGTGGGACGCTCTGTCTTCTTTTCGCAATAATGGCTCTCGTCTAGAGCTGCACTTTGGCCATTTCTTTATTCATAACGTTCGGTATTATTGGGAACACGCTTGAAATTCCTTGGTAAAGTTTTATTGTGCCCCATATAACCCAGTTACCCTTGTGTGCAAGATCTGCATTCATCATTTGCCCCAAAAGCTGGTCCGTGAAATAAACCGAAGTCCTATCAGTTCACCAGCCATTCTGAAAAAAAAAAACTCAGTTCTGATTCTGCGGAATATATGATCCTCTTGAACTGGATGCTTACTCACGAGGCGTCGTCAATAAGTATGCCAGTCTACTGTCGCTCGTTTCTGTCTAATCACCTCATGTTGACTTCACTGAATCTTGGTTGTATGATGGCATCTAGAACTTTAAATTCACTAATTCTGGTTATGCTGCATTTTGAGCCGATAGGTAAAGAGGTAAATGAGAGAGAGTTGCTCGGCTTATCCAGTGAAATCGTAAGGTTAGTCTTTTGCCTAATCCTCCTGATACGGAATCCTTTTGGCGTAGAAACATCTTCTCGAAGTGATCCATCGTTTTTCTGCTTATCTCCCGCCGCCCTCTCCAATCTTGAACTTGCTTCATGGGAATGAAGTCTTACTTCAAAATAACTTTGATGCCTAGCTTCCTGTACATGGCAGATTTTAATGTTCCACTTATTCACTAGCCACCCCTATTGGCTCCTGGAAGAGAAATTTCCATTTGTACTGAGGTAATAAATACTTCTGCAACCATCGGCCTTTCACAAATTGTCGATGGTTCAACACAAAATGACGAGCAACTACACTTAGCTTTTAATGTTCCGAACTTTCGATCTTGCAGCGAATGGTCAGAACATAAAGCAGTTCTAGTTTCGATTAACTTTCTTATCATAAGCCGCGATGTGCCTCTACGTCCTTTCGAGATTTCAATAGTGTTGACGATATGTCTATCACTCACTGTCTTGCTGATTTCTTCGATGAATTTTCAGTGCTTAGTAAAACAATTACACGTTGATTGTTTCGTTGCTTTCTTTTAAATAACGTTAATAACTGCATTAACTGTTCTGACCTGTTAAAGCTAAGAAAAACGCTCCCCAATTAACCGGGATATTTTGCGTCTGTCACGTCGCGAAAAAAGGTTAATATCATCAATATCACATCTGAATTCTGAAAGCAGTTTCTGTTTCAACAAAGCAAATATACAGGGCCCTGTTTTGGCCACTTCTGCAAAAAATTTCCGTTTTAGTGTTCAACTGCGAAACTTACTGATCTGCAACACAAAAAATCTTGCTCCACGACCCTTCCAAAGGAAACTCCATCGAATTCATTTATTTGTAACGACCAACTAATTCAGGGTCCTAATGGCATTTCGGATGCTTTCAGCTCATTCTCGTTTCCTTTTCAGCATGAAAATTTAATACTCCCTGTGTTCCACTATGTTGACTTATCTTCAGCTGATGACGTGACAGTTTCCTTGGAAGGTGTTTTGAATGTGACAGTGAATTTAGATGTGAAGAATTCAAGTGGGCCTTATGGAATCTCCAAGCGCTTGTCTTCCGATATTCATTGTGGGCATCTCGTCATCGACATTTTATTTTTTATTAAACTATTCCAGTATTGTATATAAATGGTGATATTTATTTGCAGAAGTTCTGTAATTATTTAAGTCTGGCAGTAAGGAACAACCTGACAAGTTCAAGCCTATCTCACATCGTCGTCCTGTAAAATGCTAGAGCTTACATACACACACACACATCGCAACGTTTCTTGAATCAAATAGGGTTTTATTCCATTTTGAACTTGGCTTTGCGCGAGGATTTAGCCCATATACCCAATTACCAGAATTCGAGCATGACTTTGCTCAGAATCTGGTCTGTAGTTATCAAAATGGCGCACTTTAAATTGATTTTATAAAGGCGTTTAACACTGTGACCTATCCTAAGTTACCGTTCCGATTAAATCTCATAATGAAGGAATAAAATTTATTAACATGGACCTGTAATTTTCTATCTGAGCGTTCACGCTTTGTTATCTATACTTCACCCACCCAGTTTTTCGTCGGCACTTTAGCACCTGGTGTGCCACAATGCTCGATCTTAGGACCTTTGTTATTTCTATTGTACACTCATGACCTGCCTTGTAACAACACCTCAATGATTCTCATGTATGTTAATGATTACTTCTTGTATGACATCTTTCACTCTTCCTATAATCATTCTCGTATAACGAACCATTACTGAGCTTCAGAAGATAATGTGATGAATATTGATTTCCGCTAAGCTGTTGTTGCGACGTTCTGTAATAGTACCTCCTCACCGATTCGACATCACTTTTTTGATGATACACCCCTTCAAAGGGTGTCCGAATATAATTATTAGGAACTGTATTTATCTCCTGCCAATCAAGGCTTAAATCGCTAATCCGTCCAATTGTTGAATACGGTCCTTGCCGATGGAACCTGTGCAAGCTAAAATACACTAAGAAAATAAAGGGCAACCACAAGGCATCAGTTCGCTTCACATGTATTAAATATCGCCGTCATTTTTGACCCTCTTCCTCGCTCGAATCATTCAAATTAACTACCCTCACCACTCAAAGGCAACTAGAATTATTAAAATTTTTGCACTGTGGCATTCATTCGCACTACCTACTTTGTAGCGACAATTACATAACGAGTGCCAAACAAAAGTCAACAAGAAAACACCAAAATCTTAATCTCTCACCTTGTTGTTGCTGGAGCTGATATGTTAAAGTGCATTTTCTGTGTGCCATTGAACACAGCAATACACAACCTAGTCCATTGCTTTTCATCCCCAAGGGCAGATGTTTGCATGGCATCACTAATTGTTAATATGGCACTACATATGAGTACGGTTTCCTATGTTTTCAACTTCGGTGTTTTATTCGTGCTGTCATGCCTTACGGTTGTTTATATTTACGTTGTTTTGTAGCGACCATTTCGAGCCTTCAGCGTAGCGGTGCCGTGGCGGTGGCCGCGCCGCCACGTTGTCGCGCGGTTAGTCACGCGGTGCGGAGCAGCAATCGGCGGCGCGGCGCAGTGGCTGGTCACGAGGCTGGTCATGTGATGCGGAGCAGCTGCGGCTGCAGCGACGCGCCGCGCCGTCTAAACCGAGCTGCAAAAGCTGTGCGCATGCGCCGTGTCAAGTGGGACGAAGATGAAGAAGGAACGCACAGAGAAACGGAGCGGCGAAAAACTCACTTTGCAATTTAACTCAGCATGTTCCATTCAGCCAGCTGTAGCTATTGCGTCACTCCAGGTTTAACCAGACCTAAACCACCGCCAATTCTTTTTTTCATTTCTCCACTTCTGCGATGCCACTGTGGAAGCCGCACTATGTAAAAAAAAATTTCAAAAATAAAAAGCAACGGCATCTATTGCTTTAAGACATTGAGTAAACAAGCGAGCGAAGTGGCCTGCAGCTTCCTTTTAATTGCTGCATTTTATCTTCTCATCTTTTTATTTGTTTTATTTACTTTCTCTGCACCGCTCTCGTTCCGCCTTTATCTTCCAATTCCCATCCCCGCGCAGAGTAGCATGCCAGTGTTTAAACGCCGGCTAGGCTATATACTCTGTATTTTCATTAAAAAGCTTCTCTTTCTATATTCTAGCTGGCGGGAGCCTGTAAATTATTCCGAAGAATATGACAAAGAGATGAAGATTGCGTCTAAGAGTCCGTCACGCGCGTTTTTTTCCACCATTGAAGCGAAATGTCTGAAGCAAGCAGGCAGCTACCTTGTTATTAAAAAAATGACATGGGTAACTAAAGTATGCCGCCGGTATGTGGTGCTCAAATTTTCCGTGCATCATTGGACAAAAATAAAGGGTACACCTTTTACCTCTTGATACAAAACGCTCGTTCTGGCACCCTGTGATCGTTGTATCCTCTTAAGTACACTACACAATAATTAGGCATACTAACGAACATTTCCCAGCATTAACCAGTCTTGCAAAGTTGAGCCTCTATGTACTTTCAATTATGCACTCAGTTTATCAGCTTAACACATAGCGCTAAGAGTATACAAAAGCCACCTCACATCAATAGATGGAACCACTGATGCTAAAACAGAAAGTTAGCACACAGAGATAATATAAAAAGTACATATTAAAAGCCTTTTTGTCCTTTCCACTAGTTCCTCTTTTTTGCGCCAGTCTATCTTAATATGCTAGTTAGGACGCATTTCCAGAATATTTGTGTATTTGCCTTTACGTTTTGTGGTTCACTTGATACCTTCTCCCTTTACATTATGCCCTGCTGCTATGTGTCTTAATGCCATATAATATGTAAAAAATATGATTAACGTTCAAGCCATGATATACTATGCATCATGGCTAAATGCATTGTTCTAGGTTAATCTCTGTTTTGTGATTGTTTTCATTTTCAGTTTAGATTTTCCTGCAAGTTTTTCAAGAAAAGTGCCAAGACATTTTTTTTACCTTTCAATTGTAATGAAAAATGTACCTCTTTCAAACAAAACGTTGCCTATACTCTTATTATCTGCACGAATTAAATTTGTACTTGGATTGTTTTATGCACCTGACCTAAACCACTTCCGGCGCCAGTATAGAAAGCAGTGCAGGTTTTATCGTGGTTGTTAGTGTACCGAAATATTCTTTAAAATAAACAACTTGATCGTAAGGGGCTGAATGCGCATTTATATTTTGGTGGTTGTATACGTGTGAAGCGGAAAGCAGCCATGAGTAATACCAATCGTATCGCTGATACTTCAGCGCTTATCACAGCAGTCTTCTGATACAGATATATCTTTATAAAAAGCGCCCAATAATGTTTAAGCAAAGTCGTCCATGATCTGGCCTCCTCCTGAGATGTGCTAAGGCCCAGTGAAGCGTCGGCTTCATGAAGTGAGGGACAAGTCGCATCGCCACAAACACATAATTGCTTTATTTAGAGATCAGGGACAAAATTTAGCCCCTGAATTTCAACCTGAACCTCGGTCTCCTGATCCTTGGCAGTTTCACCTTTGGCAACTTTGGAAGCGACACTTTCGTTTTTATCTTTTTCAGGAATGACGGTGTCTTGAGGGAAGGTGTCCTCATCATTGCAGCTGTATTCATTACATCTCCAACAATAGAGGTCGTACTTGACAGCACCACATTAGGATCTACACCGCTAGGATAACCTGCACTATAGTCCGCATTTGCAACACTGCCAGAATAGCATACGTAGTCTGAGTCAGATTCGGTGTCTCCTTCAGTTTCGTAGCACTCACATCCGGGGCCACAGCTGTATTGTCCGGTAGACTGGTCTATATAGCACGCCTGGGAATAAAAATGGACATTCTTAAACTCTATGGCAGCCATCTAAAACAGACAAAGCATATTCTTCAACTACACGCCGCCAAAAACACATGAAAGATATAAAAAAGATTTTATTACACAATAAACTGGAAACATATAGGGCGCGTCAGCTTTTGCTTTAGCATTCGGGCCGAGCGCAGGATAAATGATGAAGTTAACGCGGAAAGGACGGATACCGCGTGTTGAATTTAGTGTTGCTGTATATGCTCTCGCCGGGAGCAGAGCTGCACATCCTTGCAGCTTCAAACGCCATTCGCCTAGAGGCGATCACGTGATTTTCGTGACGTAGTGTTCAACTTTCTGTGGGGAAGCTGACTTCACAGACGCAATGCCGAGTGACCCCTCGTCAGCTCGACGCTTCTTTTGAGCCCACGCTGTCGGCTACTTTCGCACATTTTCCGTGCACAACTGTATCGTCAAGTTTTGTGTTTTTCCCAGAAGCATAGCTGGGTTTGCAAATGCACAAAAATACTACGTTTCTCCTCTTTTACGCAGTGCACTTTGTTATATTATGTCGGAATATAAGTGACTTTTGGAGATTATCTGTGTTGTGTACTGCGCCAGGCCCTGGCCGACTACGCCGGGGTAGTCGTAGAACCATTGAGATAACCGCCCCACCTAGTATCTTTGACGACTTCTTTCATTCTTAGTCTCTGACAGGTATAAATACAGATGCATGTGTCATCTGCCGGGATAAAGGCGCGTGAATAGCGCCATATAGGCTATATAAACACAACTGCAGAATAGCACGTTCCTTCTACCCGCTGAAAAAAAAAAAAAAACGAGTAAGCAACTAACATAAACTGGAAACCCTATAAACACTGAATGTTTTTGAAAGCCATTAAAACACGATGGTGGTCTTCATTGTGTTGTCGACGGTTTCAGTTCTGGAATGTCCCTTTAAACTGGTGTCCAAACACATGACTGTTGAGGTTGGTAATGGCTTTCCTGCTGTGGTGTTCCTGCTTCAGGAGAACCGATTTTTAAACGGTAGGCGGCATAATTGGTCGAGGACAGGGCGCCATCCGATTCTGGTTCCAGGTGCGGCTATCGTTAAGTTGCTTTTGTGCTGCTCTGCTGCGGACGAACTTCATCGCTACCTGTGGATAAAGAAAAAACTTTTACCTGACTTTCCTGCAAGATCATGTTTTGTTCTGTGATGTCGGCTGTGAGAAGAACGGAGGGCTTCACTCCTTTGGTTGCATGCGCTTTGAAACGGTAGACTCCGACGTATTCTGTGATAGCTGCCTTCAACGACCGACTTCATTCTGTACAGACTTGAACGGACTCTGAGTACCGGATTAAAACTCTTTACCTGTCCGTTAGCTTCCGGGTGGTAGACTGCTAAATAAGCATGGGCGATGGTGCGTTCCTCGAGGAAACTCAAACTCGCAGCTTTAAAGTGAGCACCATGATCTCCCACAAACTCGTCTGGATTTCCTTTCCTGCTTAAGGTTTTTCGCAGAAAAAAAGATGAGTTGCAGTAATCACTTTCTCCGAGAAACCAACCTCTGGCCACTTGCGTAAGTAATCGACGGCCGTAACGGTAAAACGACAATCTGCAGGCACATTGGAAGAAGGGCCCATAATATCGACTCCTAGCTTCTGCGGTGGCGTCGAGAGGAATGCAACTGCCGGCAGGTCATGTCACCGGTTTTACAGACTTTTCAACAGATTGTTGTACTCCGCAAGATGCCATCAATTGCTCTACTTGCTTACACATAGCAGGCCACCAGTATTGTTCACATATTCGCTGCTTTGTGCTTGTTATTCTTGTATGGGACTCGTGGGCTGCGTCAAGAAGGCTCGCTACAAGAGACGAAGGTGCAAAAAAATTGTCTCCACGAAGCCGGAGGTCTCAACCAATGAACACTCCGTTCGCATCCGGTAGAACTGAATTTCCTCGGCAGGTGGCAACATCTTCACTGCAGGCATGCCGAACTCGCCCACTTTAAAATCTGCTGCAGCAGCGGGACTACATTCTTCGAAAAACAAACTCCGCATCAGTAACGCATATTGAGGAAGCACAAATGGTTTCGCCTCTCTCTTCCTTCTCCGCACGACCTGGGAGGCGCATCCTTGAAGCAGCATCACCAACACTATTTTTTTCACCCTCTTGGAATTCAATCGTAGAGTCGTATGCCAGCAGCCGAGCTTCGAGCTTGCTACCTTGCTATCCGGAATGGTAGGCCGCCTGCCACTTTTGTACTTAGGAGTGTGATTAGAGCCTGGTTGTCGGTAGGTAACATGAATCGACGACCACAAAGGTATACTCTCCAATATTCGCATGCCCACAAGCTAGCAAGGGCTTCCAGTTTCACAACGCGGTACTTCTGTTTCTGTGGGGTCAACCTGCGAGGAGCAAAAGCAATTTTTAAAAGCTCCTCATTTCTTGCCTGATGGAGCACTGCTCCCAAATCAATGGATGAAGTGTCCGTAGTGACAATAATGTCACCCGAAGGATCAGAGAGCTCTAAAGATCTTGTGGCAATTTTCAGTTGATCGAAACAGCCTTGTCTCGAAGGACTCCAGGTGAACCTGGCATGCTTACGTAGCAACTTTCGAAGGTGCTCGACAACCACCACATAGTCAGGTACAAATTTAGCGTAATAGCATGCCATGCCCACGAATGAGCGCAAGGCGCTGACGTCTGTTGGCGCTGGCGCTGCCTTGATGGCGTCGATGTTTCTATGCAAACGGCATATCCCCTTGTGAGTGATCCCGCAACCAAGGGAGTCCATTCCTTGCACACTGAAAATACATTTGCCATTCAGCTTCAATCCAGTCTTTCCAATCAAGTGCAAATCTTGTTTCACATTCTTGAAGTGTTCCTCAAGCGTGCCTTCACACACAATGACATCATCCATGCAGCACAAAGTGTTTTTGCAGTTCTGCTAAATAGTGACCATTATTTTCTGAAAATCAGCCGGAGTCGATGCAAGGCCGAAGCAGATGCGTTTGAAAAGTGTACATTCCGCAGTTCGTTATGAAGGTAGTCAATTCGCTGCTTTCAGGGCTCACTAGGACTTGGTGGTAAGCGGCTGCAAAATCAAGCTGCGAAAAATACTCTGCGCCATGAAGTTCGCGCAGTAGTTCTTCCGTGTGCAGCAGCTGAAATTTTTCAAAGGCAATCACTTTGTTCGGTTCGCGCAGATCGACACAAACTCTTATTTCGCCGTTTTTCTTTGCACTACTCACACGCGCAACCTGTACACATTTGCTATTGTGTCAGTAGTTTGTGTATATTAACTCTCCCCCTATCCAAATCTTGCTGTCCCTTCACCTCTTTCATTTCATTGCTCAAATGGGTCTGGCATCCTTTATTTCCGTATCCCCAGCTCAGGTACTTCAGTATCGATGGCAGATGCCGGGGCTAGCAAAACCTTATTCTTCCTTTATATTAATATTACATTAATAAACCACTACTACTATTTCTACTTTTTCTTTGCAACTACTACCTATTCAGACGCACAAACCTTTTAGATGAAACCTTGCTCAAGGCGCTTCAGCTCTTCCACGTACCAGATCTCACACTGATAATGGCAGACGCCGTAACTTAGCAGCGACAGGCGTGATTTCTTGTTTTATCTTGATCTTATGAACAAAATGTGTTCCCAGCATTAACATTCCATAGAACAATTGCGAAAATTTCAGAACAGTTCAGGATCAAGGCTGTATAGCCCTTGCGTAATATGGGTGCATTGCAATGGTGTACCTTTGATGTGTAGCAGCAGTGCTTCGATAGCATCGATGCCGAGGATGTCAGTAACATGCATGACGACATAGAAGAGTATCTCGGCGGGCCGACCCTGGAATATGACTGGCGCCACGAAGCACACCTCGATGATTATTCTGCGGCGAAAGAACTCGTAAATGACTCTGATGTCGGCTTAAAACAAAGGCATTTCAACCTTGAATACGTGACGGTCGAAAATATCGAGACTGCAGAGCCCATATAGATACATGTTGGACGAGGAATTCTGTGCGTATTCCTCCTTTGCTCCGCTAGTTGAGAAACAAAACGTTGAGATCGACGGATGTACTGTAGGTATTTACTTCTCGGACATCAAGGTCCTGCTCGTTTGGCATGGCGCTCCTATAGAGACACTGAAAATTTCATCGTTTGCCGCATTTGCTGCATGTTTTACTCCTCGACTTGCATGGTAGGGAATCTGCAAGGTGGCGTGAAGACCCGCAGCAATAAGATGACTTCTGCTTCTGTGGCAGCGGTAATCGTGATTTCATACTGCGTGGCATATTGAGTTTTTTCACCTTTTGAACGCTCACAGCCGATTACTGCAGCTAAAGTTAGTATTTCGTAGCTGCTTCGTTATTGTTCGCCATTGCCACCACACGTTCCAGAGTAAGCAAAATTCCTTCTAGAAAAAGGCGTCCCGGAAAACAGGGTGGCGCGTTTTCATTACAGGTTGTTCACAAATCAAATCGTCAACCTGCTTATTGAAGTCGAAGTTCACTGCCAGTTAGCGGAACGCTGTGGCAGACGCTGAACCGGTTTCCCCATGCAGTTCAGTGCACTGTTTGAACCAATGCCGCTCCACGACAGCGTTCGTTTTAGAAGCTGTGTAGGTGTCCAACGTAGCCACCGCTGCATCGCTCTCGTCGGTCTTGCCGCTCCCTTCCTTTCCCACTACCTGCGGCGTGAACGGTTTTTCCTCTGGCAACGCGTAATAGTACAAGCATTGGCTTTCCACAGCCAAACTCTGTAGCAGTAAGCTCAAGGGCACACAGGTGTATGGGCGTACCTTCCAGGTGTCAGGAGGCAATTTTTGAAAAGGCCGTGCAACTGCGTCCAAGGAATGGCGGGACTCCCTGGTGTTCGTAGGAACTCGGGCGGTTGGTGCAGGCTCATCTTTTCAGCCACCACAAGTCACTGACTGGTGTGTCCTCTGCCATGCCCTGCACGACTTCGCCAGGGAAGATTGAGTATCTCGTATCTTGAACAACTCCTCAGTCCTTGATGGGTATATATACAGATGCATGCGTTAGCTGCCTGACTGACTGAGTGACTCGACGGACGGAAGGGCGGACGGACGGATGGACGGACGGACGGACGGACGGACGGACGGAAGGACGGAAGGAAGGAAGGAAGGAAGGAAGGAAGGAAGGAAGGAAGGAAGGAAGGAAGGAAGGAAGGAAGGAAGGAAGGAAGGAAGGAAGGAAGGAAGGAAGGAAGGAAGGAAGGAAGGAAGGAAGGAAGGATATTTTCTTTGGCAACTTTCTGCTTAAAGGTCCTCTATATTCCTAGTGCCGATTTCGTCAGCATTCCTGTTTTCCACACAGCTCTCTCTCTTTCTTTAACGTTTTTCTTAACCGATAATTGCTGATTTGCCTCTCTACTGCTGTCGAGATATTTTGTTGTGAATTTTCTATTTCGCTTTCTCCATTTCATGTCAACATTCGTTATGTACAGGTATCTGAAAACTTTGCTAGCCACTGCTTTTCCCCCATTTTCCTCAATCGCTCCTCAAATGCTATCTTAATGTTAGCTTCTCTTCTCTCGAACGACGCCCATCCCATATTACCCTGTACCCCCTCATTTGGTGTATTTCCATGTGCTCCCAAAAGCTAGCCTCCCTAAGCCGCGTTGTTTGATTTATTACCTTGCTTAAACATCTGGTCACATGCCCAGGACCGCATTACCAAAAGTCAGGTTAGGCACGATAAGGCGCGTGCGTAGCATCATCTGGGCTACATAAACACAACTGCTGAAAACCAGAATATCCATGATACGTTTTATGCTGCGCTTATATCCTTCGAGAGACTGATATCAGACCTGAATGAACCGAGCCTGAAAGAAGAAAATAAATTGAGAGGCATTTACGGTAGTCAGTAAGCCGAAATTTGAGCGCAGCTCTTTACATGCCACCTGCCTGCGGTGGTAGGCGGCGTGTTACGCTGTTCGCCACCCTCCAGGATCTTCCCATGGCAGCCAGCTCCCAGGTGGCGTACCGCTCTCCTACGTGGACAACCAGTTACCCCCACTACGCCCACGGCTACGCTGAAGCTGACTACCACGCGGAACGCAGGAGCGGGCACCTGAGAGCCGCGCTCTCAAATGTAGAGTTCATAAAGTGAGTGCCGTGGCGGCATCGTTCACTATGTGGAGACGGCAGACTAGATAAGGTTGCGCGACGATCAGGTGGTCGAGGTTTATAGTTCCTCTAAATTTCAATAAGTAAAGGCGAAAAGGTAGATAACGCAAGTGAACAAGAAGAACGAAAACGAGTTCAGGGTTTGAGGCAAAGGAGAAAAATTTAGGACTTTGTTGGAGAATAACCGAGTGGGATTAACTTAGTTTTCAGGAAAATAATTCGAAAGCAGAAATATTGACACCGCCCATTCATCGTCGTCGTTCTACTAGAACCACGAGAGCGCGGAATGCGCGCGCGAGCTGGCCTTAGAAAAAGAAGCCGAAGTGTCTGGCTGCGAATGCTCCGCTTTTGGGACTGCTTCTGACGTCCGTTGCAGTCACCTACTTTGACGTATCCAACCGAGCTGTACCACCCGTGACATCTGGTGGAGGGCGCTGGGTAACGCATTCCATGCCTCGGACTCCCCCAGCAAGCAGGGATTCAAGTCCTCGAGGGTCATCTGCCATCGAGGTGACGCCTGTACACCTCGGCAGCCGCCGGCTCCAAGGACTTCAACGCGAGTTTGGGCTTCTGGAGTCTCGCTCAACCCAAGCGGTTCGTTCAGCGCCATCGTCGACGACCGTCCAGCCCGAAATAGGCATGCAGACGACGATTAGTTCACCTTCTGTTGTGCTGCAGCAGCCTCGGGAGCCACCGATCTTCCAAGGTTCTCCAGGCGAAGACCCGGAAGACTGGCTGGAGAAATTTGAACGCGTGGCCCGGTACAACAGATGGGCGGAAGACTCCAAGCTTCAACACGTGTTCTTTTCGTTGGAGGGCGCAGCTCGTACGTGGTTCGAGAACCGGGAGTCGTCCATAACGACGTGGAACGTATTTAAAGACCAGTTCCTGAAGGATTTCACCACGGTGATTCGAAGAGAACGGGCCGATCTGCTCCTTCAGTCCCGAACCCAGCTACCAAATGAAAGCATATTGGTATACTTCGAAGAGATGGCAAAGTTATTTCGTCGAGCTGACCCGGACATGACAGAGCAGAAGAAACTCCGGTACCTTATGCGAGGCGTCAAGTAGCAAATCTTTGCCGGACTGGTTCGCAATCCACCGAGCACGGTCGCAGAGTTTCTGTCGGAGGCAACCACCATGGAAAAGACACTCGATATGCGGTTGCGGCAATACGAGCGTCAACCTTTGGCCATGACTGCGGCAACCACGGACATCAGTAACACCCACATGCTTCGCGAAACCGTACGAGCTATCGTTCGCGAGGAGCTCCAGAAGCTGTTCCCGGCTACGCCGCCTGCGCCAACGGTTACTGCTCTATCCGAGGTTATTCGGGAAGAGGTGCAACAGGCGCTTACAACACCAGCTCCCTTTCAGCCGTCCACAGCCCCACCGCAAATGACATACGCCGCTGTTGCTCGTCGCGCACAACCGCCGCCGACTCGTCTTCAGGAAACCCCGGCCTCTTTTCGGCCGCCACCACCTGCTCGTCCTGCTCCATCGTATCCCCGTAAAAGTGACATCTGGCGCACTCCCAACTACCGTCCTCTCTGCTATCACTGCGGTGAGCCGGGCCACCTGTACCGCAACTGCAGGTATCGTCAGATGGGCCTGCCGGGGTTCCCTGCAGATGCACCACGCCCGCAGCCTGGGCAGCGACCCAGAGAAATCAACGATTATCTGGCCGAATCTGCCGGTGGGACCCGCAGGTCGCCATCCCCACGTCGTCGGTCTTACGGTGACTTTCCTCGGGGAAGGTCGCCGAGCCCCCGCCAGGAAAACTAAAAGCAGCAACCTTTGAGGGGGAGGTTGCTCACCGACGAAATGTAACAGACCCTCCTACGCCGCAACTAGGTGGCCACCCGATGCCACGACCGAATGCCGTCCAACACCGTGAAACGCCGACTCGACGGGAATGCCACCTGACGTATCGAAATGAACCCGCGCCGCACCGCAGCCGTGACCGAACACCGCGCCGTACCGCTCACACGCCGTCTACGACATCAAACCTGAGCATTTCCCTCGACTGAACAGACGTCACTGCACTCGTCGACACAGGGGCGGATTACTCTATCCTCAGTGGAAATTTCGCCGCCACTCTGAAAAAGGTCACCACTCCGTGGATGGGCCCACAGATTCGTACAGCCGGGGGTCACTTAGTTACACCGACCGGGACTTGCACATCAAGAGTAGCAGTTCAAGGCGCATCCTACCTGGCAACGTTCGTTATACTCGAACATTGTTCACGTGACGTCATTCTCGGGATGGATTTCTTGACCGAGAATGGAGCGGTCATCGACCTCCAGTCAAAGGCCGTGTGTTTCTCCACAGAGAACGCAATACACAGAGATCCAGACCATCCGACCGCACTTTGCATCCTGGATGACCACGTCACCATCCCACCTCGTTCGAGTATTATGGTTTCTGTCGGCGCCAAGACTGTGCGGAATTTCGAAGGCGTCGCGGAAGGCAACCAGATCTCGTCGACGGAGAAACAGAAGTGCTGATAACCAATTTCGGTGGTGCACACCAACATCTGAACGTGGGAACCGTTGTGGCTCACGTTGATGCCATCGCCCATGTCAGCAGCACACCCAGTATTTCCACAATGTCGTTGTCGCAAGAGCAGAGCCCAGTCGCTGGTTTCACGTTCGACGTCAATCCAGCACTCTCCCCGACGCAGCAACAACAAGTTAAAGATCTTCTGCGCTACGGCGACATCTTCTCGGTATCATCGTGTGTTGGACGAACTCACCTAGCGAAGTATCGCATTATTACGGGTGATAACGTGCACCCTCTCCGACAGTCCCCCTACCGAGTGTCTCCCGCTGAACGCGACGCTATTGGCCGCCAAGTCAAGGAAATGCTCCGCGACGACGTAATTCGTCCTTCCCGGAGCCCTGGGCAGCGCCAGTCGTCCTTGTGAAGAAGAAAGACGGAACATTGCGGTTCTGTGTAGACTACCGTCGCTTAAACAAAATCACCAAAAAGGATGTCTATCCTCTCCCCCGGATCGACGACGCTCTGGATCACCTTTATAGCGCTAAATACTTTTCTTCGATGGACCTCAAGTCAGGTTACTGGCAAATTGAGGTCGATGAGCGGGACCGTGAAAAACAGCTTTTATTACTCCAGATGGCCTGTATGAATTTACGGCCATGCCCTTTGGACTGTGCTCTGCACCGGCAACTTTCCAACGCCTCATGGACACCGTCTTCGCCGATTTAAAATGACAGACGTGTCTCGTCTATCTTGACGATGTTGTCGTCTACGCCCCGACTTTCCAGGAGCATCTTCACCGCCTCAAATTGGTCCTACAAGCAATAAGGTCTTCTGGACTCACGCTCAAAAATGAGAAATGCCACTTTGCGTATACAGAGCTGAAGTTCTTAGGGCACGTTGTGAATCAAGCCGGTGTTCAGCCGGATCCTGAAAAAACAACAGCTATTGCCCATTTTCCGCCGCCGCAAGACCTGAAAGCTGTCCGCCGTTTTCTTGTATTGTGCGCGTATTACCGTCGCTTCGTGAAAGATTTTGCTCGCATTGCCAAGCCGCTGACGCGCCTAACAGGGTCGGACACACCTTTCACATGGGAAGCAGCGCAAGAAAATGCATTCCGCAGCCTTCAAAGCCTCCTGCAGGCGCCTCCCGTTCTGGCTCACTTCGACGTAAACGCCGACACGGAGCTCCATACTGATGCCAACAACATCGGCTTAGGTGCTGTCCTGGTCCAGATCCAAGCAGGTCAAGAACGGGTCATCGCTTACGCAAGTCGATGTTTGTCACCAGCCGAATCAAACTATTCCGCTACCGAGAAAGAATGCTTTGCCATTGTATGGGCCACTTCGAAATACCGACCGTACCTTTACGGCAAAAATTTTAAGGTGTTGACCGACCATCATGCCTTATGCTGGCTCGCAAGCCTTAAAGACCCGTCCGCTCGCCTCGTCCGATGGAGTCTGCGGCTCCAGGAGTACGACATGACTGTCGTGTACAAATCCGGGCGCAAGCACTCTGACGCCGATTGTCTGTCCCGCGCCACAGTAGATCCTTCTACCGACGCCTGTAATGATGACGACATCTTACTGACTGCTCTCAGCGCCTCCTGCCTCGCTGACCAACAATGCGCCGACCTCGAACTTCGAGACGTAATGGAATTTCTCAACGGCAGCAACACGACCGCCCCACGCGCTTTCAGGCGCGTGTTGCCATCTTTATGCATCCGCAATGGTCTTCTGGTAAAGAAAAATTTCGCTCCAAACAATACGCAATACCTAATCGTCGTACCGCCTAGCCTGCGCAATGAAATCCTCCAAGCCTCCCATGACGAACCCACTTCTGGACATTTGGGCATAGCCCGTACGCTAGCCCGATTCCAAGAGAATTACTACTGGCCTCGTCTCCGTGCTGATGTCACTCACTACGTCAGAACGTGCCGAGCCTGTCAGCGTCGCGAGGTACCGTCAACCAAACAAGCTGGGTTCTTGATGCCCATTAGACCACCCACAAGGCCCTTCCAACGAATAGGAATGGGCATGCTGGGTCCGTTCCCATGTTCGAACTCTGGCAACAAATGGATAATTGTCGCGCCGGACTACCTTACCCGCTATGCAGAAACGTCAGCTCTACCCAGCGGCACCACTTTAGAAGTCGCTAAGTTCTTCGTGCATCAGATCGTACTCCGCCATGGGGCACCTGAAGTGCTGATCACTGACAGAGGCCCTGCGTTCATGGCTGAGCTGCTGCAGGAGATCTTGGTTTACAGTCATACCGACCACCGCCGAACAACGTCGTACCACCCTCAAACGAACGGGTTGACTGAAAGACTGAACCGAACCCTTTCTGACATGATTTCCATGTACGTCGATATTGAACACAAAACGTGGGACGAAGTGCTTCCTTATGTCACCTTCGCCTACAATACGGCCATGCAAGAAACAACGCAGATGTCCCCATTCCAACTTGTCTACGGCCGTGCAGTGACGACGATGCTCGACGCAATGTTACCACATCTGGACGACTCTAGCCTTCACACTGATACCTACACGTTCCTGGAACGCGCCGAAGCTGCTCGCCAACTGGCCCAAGTTCGAATTCAGGACCAACAACTTCGAGATGCAGATCGCTGCAATCGGCGCCGTCACGAATTATGCGCCTGGCGACCGTGTGTGGGTGTGGTTCCCCATTCGGCGACGAGGACTGAGCGAAAAACTCCTCCATCGCTACTTCGGACCATACCGCGTGGTCAGGTCATTGGGCGACCTCAACTACGAGGTCATTCCCGATGGATTTCAGAAGTCCCGACGGTCCCCGTGCCCTGAAGTGGTTCACGTGGTCCGCCTGAAGCCTTATCACGATCGGTAGCTTCGCCCACTAACCCCGTTCAGTCCTTCCGACTTCTCCACTCACTCCCAGCATCGGGACGATGCTTCTTTTTGCCGGGGAGTAATGACACCGCCCATTCATCGTCGTCGTTCTACTAGAACCACGAGAGCGCGGAATGCGCGCGTGAGCTGGCCTTAGAAAAAGAAGCCGAAGTGTCTGGCTGCGAATGCTCCGCTTTTGGGACTGCTCCTGACGTCCGCTGCAGTCACCTACTTTGACGTATCCAACCGAGCTGTACCACCCGTGACAATATAATTGCGTAGTGCGCAGTATAATTTGGCGATGGTATCTACACAATACAATCGAAAAGAATTCATCTCCTTGGTGGCTCAGAAAGGCTATGTCATAAGCAATTAGCAGATTATTTAGGTATTCTCCATTCACTCTTATCACCAAATGTTCCCAATTCAGGCCACGGAATACCTCCTGTAAACAGGCGGTGAATAGCATTGGCGAGATTGTGTCTCCTTGCTTGACGCCCTTCTTTATTGGAATTTTATTGCTGACTTTATTGAGGACTATGGTAGCTGTGCAGTTGCTATATATATGTTCCAGTATTTTGACATAAGACTCATCTACATCATGATTTCGCAACGTCTGTATGACTGCTGATCATTCTGAGCATGGTCAATGATTTAGACAGGCTGAGCAGACGGGTGGATCTAAAAATTAGCTCGCAGAAAACCAGAGTAATGTTCAACAGCGTAGCAAGGGAAGAGAAGTTTTCTATTGGACGCGAGGTGCTGGAGGTGATAAAAGAATACGTCTACTTAGGGCAGGTGGTGACAGCTTTTCCGGCTCGTGAGAGGGACATAACTTGAAAGATAAGAACGGGGTGGAGCACATATGGCAGGTTCACTCGGATCATGATTAGCACTTCATCAATATCCCTCAAGAGAAAAGTGCACGACAGCTGTAGCTTACCGGTACTCACATACGCGGCAGAAACGTGGAGGCTAACGAAAAGGGTTCAGTTTAAGTTAAAGACAACGCAGCGAGCCATGGAATGAAAATGGTAGGTGTAACATTAAGAGACCGGAAGCGGGCAGAGTGTGTGAGGGAACAAACGCGGGTTAATGACTTCCTAGTCAAAATCAAGAGAAAGAAATGGGATTGGGCAGGGCATGTACTATGAAGGCAAGATAACCGCCTGTCTTTAAGGGTAACCGAATGGATTCCATGAGAAGGCAAGCGTAGCATGGGCGACAGAAGGTTACACGGGTGGATGAGATTAAGAAGTTTGCAGGCATAAGGTGGGCGAAACTGGCAAAGGACAGGGTTAATTGAAAATACATGGGAGAGGCCTTTGCCCGGCAGTGGGTGAAGTCAGGCTGATGATGACGATTTGTGATATAAAAATGCGATATAAAAATCTTGAGCACTGCAGCTAAAATACAAAAGGCAAAGTGGTTACTGAGCATCCTTTGCTCCTTTATTTAACACTTACCCACTTTTATCTTTCTCGTTTCTTCCCTACTCCCCTTAACCACAAACGCAATAAATAACGCTATCTCTACAAAAACATTTATGCATCTATCAAGAAATAAGAAGCAATATGAATAAGATCGTGAAAGCAGTCCATTAATTCTACGCGGGTTTGTACAAAGATGAAAAAAATATGGCTCTGAGTCCACTATGCAAAACCATTACTTAGTGCGACACTGCAGGATGTTAGAACCTCGCAACAATTTTCACCGCTGATAAATCGGCCCAGCTTCTCTTATCTTAGGCGTTCTATGGTGAATCCTTTGAATGCGTTTGGAGCCAAAAGCTTATTATATGCCAGGCTGACGTAATAATGCACGTTATATCCGAGCTGTTATGCATAATTTAGGTCAACACACCATGTTCGTTACATCCGAGGTCGAAACACGAAAATACACTATTTCTGATGTGTCATGGTTAGGTTCGTATAGCCGAGCAAAAATTCGAAATTTCTTTAGATTCAAGGTTAACACACGAAAGTTAATTATAAACGAAGGCCACATCAGAAGGACAGTTATATGCCAGGTAGTGCACTTAATATTGGCATATCCAAGGTTCGCACTATGAAGTCCTTGGTGCTTTAGGTGGTATAATCAGGTTCCTTATATCCGACATAGTATACGAAGTTCGTTCATAGCCCGGTGGGAACGTTGCCACCTGCCACTGGGTACTGATAGAGAGCGGTGACCATTTCCGCTTGCAATTCTGATGGATTCAAAGAAACCCGCTTCTCATAAAAGGCCTAAATGCGGAAGTCACACCTTCATATAGCTCCTCAATAGCACAACTGCACGGATGAGTGCAAATGGGAGCGTCTGCTATTTGTTTGGTTTATGGGGGTTTAACGTCCCAAAGAGACTCAGGCTATGAGGGACGCCGTAGTGAAGGGCTCCCGAAATTTCGACCACCTGGGGTTCTTCAACGTGCACTGACATCGCACAGTACACAGGCCTCTATAATTTCGCCTGCATCGAAATTCTACCTACGAGGCCGGGATCGAACCCACGATCTGCTATTTGTACTGGCCCACTCTACCAAAGGAGACCTCCCTACAAAAGGGGATTTTCATGGCCTTGAATACTTACGTCCTATGTCTGTATGGATCCCACAGAATCGAAGAACGCTGCGAATTTGTGGCATAGGAGCAAAAAAGCGGGCATGAAAAGGTTGTGTCTTTCAAAACACACTTCTACGAAGCGTTCGGCCATCCTACTATGAACGAGCTGCAGGCCGAAGAACTCCAACGCTATACTCGAACTACAGATGCAGTACACGCTAAACGGATGTGGTCAAGAGGGCAGTGAGGTCAATAATTTCTTAGAATAACTGATCTGCGACAACAATTATGCATACATTTAGGAGGCAAAATGCAGAGGTAGTAACACTTCGTCCAGTAGCAATTATCTAGTGGAGTGCAGCTGTTTTTCCGACGCGAGAAATCTGGGGACGTAACTCGCCTTCAAACAAAGGAACAGCGTTTAAAAAAAAATAGCCGTCGCGTACAAGCTTAATCTAGCGCCGTTCACTCGTCCGTTGGCAGCCGGGCGCGCTAACCTGAAGGCTACAGCAGACCCGATACGCCACGCCGCATACTGAGTTAAATGTGAAGCATAGACGGGTTTCGCGTAAACTGCAAATATCAATAAAACGTGTCGCTGTGTTATAGCAGAGTGCGGCTGATTGAGTTTCATGCCCTTTTTCAGACAGCTTTCCTAAGCATGTGATAGTAGGTGGAGACTTTATAATGGCATTGTTCACGTAAAAAAGCATTGTCGAACCGCGTTCGTATGGACGCTTAGGGCTTCCAAGCAGCGCTTACGTTTCCGCTTGCGTTTTGGAAGGGAACGTGCAATTCCCATCGTAGAAACGTGCAAATGAGTATAAATAAATAATTGGTTTTTGGGGAAAGGAAATGGCGTAGTATCTGTTTCACATGACGTTGGACACCTGAACCGCGCCGTAAGGGAATGGATAAAGGAGGGAGTGAAAGAAGAAAGGAAGAGAGAGGTGCCGTAGTGGAGGGCTCCGGATAATTTCGACCACCTGGGAATCTTTAACGTGCACTGACATCGCACAGCACACGGGCGCCTTAGCGGTAAAACTAAAAATTACAACCATTGTATAAAGTGATTCATATATTTTATCCTGTTCTGGAGGGAAGGGGCAGGTATATGCAATATACAACTTCAAAGCACCACTTCGGTGAGCGACAGCAACATTTTATTAAAATGAAAAACGAAAGGAACTTGTGGATATCCATGAGGTGTACCCAAGCAACTCCTTCCAACCCGTTTTGAGAAGCGCTGTGTACATATTCGTGCCCTCCCGGCTGCCGATCGCTTTGATTACACTAAATCTTTTTGCATAATAATAATAATAATAATTGGTCCTTAAGGAAAGGAAAAGGCGCAGTATATGTCTCATATATCTTTGGACACCTGAACCGCGCCGTAAGGGAAGGGATAAAGGAGGGAGTGAAAGAAGAAAGGAAGAATAGGTGCCGTAGTAGAGGGGTCCGGCATAATTTCGACCACCTGGGGATCTTTAACGTGCACTGACAACGCACAGCACACGGGCGCCTTAGCGTTTTTCCTCCATAAAAACGCAGCCGCCGCGGTCGGGTTCGAACCCGGGAACTCCGGATCAGTAGTCGAGCGCGCTAACCACTGAGCCACCGCGGTGGGGCCTTTTTGCAGGAAAATTCTGGTCTACGCACAGAAAGCATTCGAGTCCTAGTTCATAAGCATTCCTACCTTGTTTGTAGTCACTAACTGCGCACTCCCATACTTAGAGAACACAAAAGGCCTAAATTTCAACATTTCTCACGCCACCAAAGTTGATGACTCTCTGTAAAGCAAAGAGGGTGAAGAGTGATTTAAAAACGCCGATTAAAATAATTTTAGCAACCCTGCTATGATACGCGGTACAAACAAGTGTCAAATGTGATTGGTGTTTTGTGTAACGTCATTAGGCAAGCAGCGTTTATTAGTTTCATATTGACCATCATGCCAGCTCCTCAAGTCTGTCACCTGTTACACCAGTGGCGGCGACAAGGGATCTGCCCCTGTGGCATTGGGAGCTGCGGCAGATGATGTCTGTCAGCGGTCATGACAATGCAGCAAGATTCTGCTTTATAAATTTCTACAAAAATCGAGACAAGCGGAATATTTATTCTAGTTGCCTGGAAACAATCTTTGAAGCAAGTGATATGAATAAAATACGATGTAAGGCTGTCGCAATTCACAAGTTATTTTCTAGAAACCAGGCGAGCGAATCCGCCTAAGAAAATGTTCAGTTCAGCGAGCTGAGCTAGCTGATGAGTGCAGCCTCCTAACTAGTTTTGACCATATGTTCGATACCACATCGTTTGTGGCATACAACACTGTGCAAGTACTGCACTGGCACTTGCTAAAACTGAGACTTTTGGCACCGCTTGAGGGGCCGCCGCAAAAAATTAGCTGCGGTTTAACTGCTGCTGAACGTCGTTAGGGAGCGAAAGCTGTTGTGTATTGTGCAAATAGACGCGGCTTGGTGTCTGCAACATTGAGTGCGTTCCGCACAATAGATAGGCAGCGCGCCAACCCTGGCAGGTGGCAGTTAATGGTTAATCGCGAGAGGTTGGTCAAACAATGAGCGCTATGGCGTATCGTTGCAGTGCCGCTTATCTGCCACAACGTTGTCAGCGCTAATGCATGACGCCTACATCTCTGCAGCCCACATTGTCCCTGGCGGACCATCGACGAAATGGTCCACCAGGTACTATCGACGACATAATTTTGGAGTGCCGAAGTTCTCCCAGGGCGGGCCAAATATTTATAGTAGAGAAGACTGGGAGAGCCTGCTAAGAAGCCCGGACCCTGCGCTCCAGAGCAGCACGATCCATCTGGTGGAAGAGGTCGCTACCAGTCAAGGACAGCTAGCAAAGCCTCTAACCGCGGACGCGCAACTCCCCATCTTCCAGGCCAGCGTGCCGGAGGCGGGCACAAATGGTTTTCGGAAGGAATTAGAAGTTTTTCAATCACCACAGCCACGAAATTAAAAATGAAAATTTTTATTCAGGAAAGGAAATGACGCAGTAACACTCCCATATCTCGGTGGACACCAAAGCAGCGCCGTAAGAGAAGGAATAAAGGAAGGACTGAGAGGATAAAGGAAGAAAGAGGTGCCGTAGTGAAGATCTCCCGACCAATTTTGACAACTTCAATAGCGCGCCCATTTTTGACAACTTGAAAAGGAGCTCACTATTCAGATCTCGCAGTGCTAACAGGGCCAATGTTTCGTGCGCCGTCTCTCGGATAGTTTAGACAGCTATTTTTGTGTATTTTGTTTCTGTCTTGGCAGATGGTAGCACAGAAATTTCTTTTTACCAATGCATGTTTTTACAGCATCGTTTACACAACGTTAATTTTTTGGTGATTTTGTAACTTTAGTGCACAACTTCCATATGAAGAGTAGGTGTAATAATAATAATAATAATTGGTTTTTAGGGAAAGGGAATGCAGATGTATATCTCTCATATATCTTTGGACACCTGAACCACGCCGTAAGGGAAGGGATAAAGGAGGGAGTGGAAGATGAAAGGAAGGAAGAGGTGCCGTAGTGCAGGGCCCCGGAATAATTTCGGCCACCTGGGGATCTTTAACGTGCACTGACATCGCACAGCACACGAGCGCCTTAGCGTTTTTCCTCCATAAAAACGCAGCCGCCGCGGTCGGGTTCGAACCCTAGGAACTCCGGATCAGTAGTCGAGCGCCCTAACCACTGAGCCACCGCGGCAGGGGAAGGGTAAGTGTCAAAAATTTATTTCTTCATATTAGATGGAAGAGTAAATCTAGCCGACATTCGTGTGCCATGTTGACGCAGTTTAGTTGAAAATTTGATATAATAATAATAATTGGTTTTCTGGGGAAAGAAATGGCGCAGTATCTGTCTCATATATCGTTGGACACCTGAACCGCGCCGTTAGGGAAAGGATAAGGGAGGGAGTGAAAGAAGAAAGGAAGAAGAAGGTGCCGTAGTGGAGGGCTCCGGAATAATTTCGACCACCTGGGGATCTTTAACGTGCACTGACATCGCACAGCACACGGGCGCCTTAGCGTTTTTCCTCCATAAAAACGCAGCCGCCGCGGTCGGGTTCGAAAATTTGAGCAATGTGGTATTCCGTGTGTTTTAGAGGGTATTTAGCTAAGCCTACAACGCAGGCTTGGCTTCCCGACTGTTGCCGCTTTCCGTATATGGCGCAGAGACTAATTTGTTGCTTTTCGCAATGATACTTCTTTTACAGGGAAGTCAATACCAGTTGAAGAGGCAGTGTAGCTCCTTTTTGAGCCGTCCGCAAGACCCTCTTCAGAGTGATATAGACATAAGTAGCGATGGAATAGCTAATCTCGGCGCTGGCGCGTGTGGATAGCGATGAGACTTGCGATGGTCTCCGTGAACCATCAACAAACACCGGAAAGAAGTGGCGAAAGAATTCTTATGTAAGAAAAAACACGAAAGAGAGAATAAAGAGCATATCCATTCCACAGCTTGACGACGACGAGGTGTTGCAAGTGAGTGACGATGGCGTGCAGGGTCTGCCCGCTTCATGGACAATGATTCCGCAAACAGTAGACCAACCTTCCCTAGTGCGCTATCCGCAATGTTCTGAGAAATTGACGGCTTCATCCAGGCCTTCGGATGCATTTCAGCTGTACTTCGATGATGAAGTCTGAGAGAAGATAGTGGTCGAGGCAAACCGCTGGGCAAGTCAGTGCGCTAGGAAAGGCTGGCGTGAAATCATTAAAGATGAGCTCAAAGCTTACTTAGGACACCTTATTGTCATGAGCGTGCACATCACCTATACCTGTACTCGATCGGCGACCCACTCTTCAATGTCACAGAGGTGTCGAGAGTAATGAGCTTCAAGCGTTTAAAGCTATTACTAATTTCCTCCATATCAGTCACGATGGGAAAATAAACTGCAGTGACGAAGAAGGCTTTGATCGCACGACCAAAATAAGGCCTCTAGTCGTTGCAAAGAACCAGCGTTTTCTCTACGAATACAGACCGCCCAACCACCAGGCAATTGATGAAAGCATGGTGTGATTCAAAGGTCGTTCTGCATTGAAGCAATATGCACCGATGAACCCTATCAAAAGAGGGTACAAATTATGGTGCCTAGCCGACTTCAGAAGTGTATATTTTAATGAATTTCAAATATATGAGGGATAGTCTACAGAACTTTCTTCAAAAGGTCCCTTCTGTTGGAATTCCCTGCTTTACTGCTGACGACCATTCGTCATCTCGCCATCGCATTACATGCCATGCGGTTGCCCTTTTTCATTTTAATTAAGATGTCATTAATCCGTGTTACTTCCCTTACACGCAATACACTCTGGTCATTCTGAGAAAAAGGAGACGCGCCAAATTCTTGAAAATTTAGGTTAGGCTGACAAAAATATAGCATTTATTACAAGCCCTAATAGAACTGTAGAGGCCTTCTTTTGAATAAAAAATTGTTCGAAAAATCATGCACCAAAGTATAAGAAATTGCCTTAATCCGGACATTTATGGAAAATTATTGTTCAGGAACCATTTCTTGTCAAAGAAGCTTGCATGTGCATGTAGTTAGGCATTGAGATGCCTTGTTGTGCCCCAAAAGATAAACCATGGATGGCGCCATTTGGGCTTCAAATTGAAGCGCTTAACGGGAGAAAAAGTTCGACTTTGGCATTTTTTTAAATTAAAGTTTGAGCTTAAATTTTGAGATGGAACGTTCTTGCTACGTTGAATGAGACCTTCTTATAGCAAGTTTTGCATTATAATTGAAAATTTTTCTTGTGTTGTTCTTTAATTCACTTGCAAAGAACTCGATTTCTGCGAAAACAGCCATATTGAGTACAAGAAAACAGTATGCAATTGGTAAAAGTTAACTATTGAATATTAGTTAATAAACCTGCTGGTTAGCACGTCTTAGCTGTTATCTCATGTAATACACCGCAGACAATGCTATGCCGAAAAAGCGCGCTTTGTTAAAAATTGTGTAAAATCTTAGGGGAAACGCCCTGTATATCGCCTTCAAAGTCTATACGATGGTATTTTCAAAGTCTATACGATGGTATTTCATTTAGTCTGAGCTTGAAAAGTAATGCGGGCACACTGTTTCAGGGTTTAAAAGGAGCACAAACAAAGGTGGTGGAGACTATATATCAGGGTTGCACAGCAGACATAATCCTCTTAATTAAAACTGACAAGTTTTCTTAGAGGAAACCTGTGACGCATAACACGCGATCTTTCCGCTATTATTCAGGGCGTGTTTACATGTGGTATTCGAAGTATTCGATAAGACTTGAGTAGAAAACCTAAGAGAATTTCATTGTAAACTCTCTCTTTCTGCAGACACTGAAATCAATAAATAATTATGGAGATGAACTGCAGGCCATAGCTTATTACTTACAGTTGGTAGAATGCTGGTTCTAAATGATAACGTAAAAAATTCTTGGGCTTCACACAGGCTGACAGAGACGCCGTAGCGGAGGCTTCTCGGTCAATTGCAGAACATGAGGTACTTCAATGTGCACAGGCATCGGTTAAAAGAGACCTTTGTTGCATTTCGCCTTCATCGAAGTGGCGCTAGGTTCGGACTGAAGCCCATGACTTTGCACTAACGCCTAAGTCGTCGCGGGGGATGTCTTGGAAGTAGCAAGATAATACATCTATTCTGGCTCCACATTTCTTACAGGAACGGAAATGAGAGAGAGAGACAAGAGCTTAAAAATATTGCGTCCTTAGCGGCTGGTAACTTTTCAGAAAATCAGCCAAGGTAATACTTAAAGCGCAAGTCTTGCAAAAAACATTGTAACCGCGAGAGAACCCGTGAGCAAAGCAAGTACCCAAATTGGTTTGCAACATATAATATTCTGGCATCAGTATTCCTCGCGACGCTACGATGCAAATCTGATGACAAAGTAGAAATTCTAATGGGTACTTCAGGAAGAAGTTTTCAGCATATTTTTTTTCCCGGAAAGTGTCTCCAAAGGAATCGCCTGCGTTCCGCTGGTGTAGCTATTTTATCGAATAACGTATTCCATTCATATTGGTGGCATGCCACGTGGTTTAAATGAGATATTGAGAATGAAGAACACTAAGCTTCCTTTTTCTTTAGTTTCTGCGGTGTTTGACCTTATTTTATTTAGGAGTGCAGTTATTATATCGTTTCGGTTTCTAAAATACCTTGTTGCTCTTTTCATGTAAAGGTCTTTTTGCATGCATACTTACGTCTAATATTCCTCCACGATGTAATGCTAATTTCGATCTACGGGTACGAGCTAAATAGTTAACGAGGTAGGAGAACCTAAAAATGATGGACTGCTTTTCGAACGTGATTACGCGTCGTAAATACTACCTGTGTCCTTCCTGGGAGAAGCGCATAAGGGATTTGCCTTTCCAGGGCTTACTATGCTGCAGGAGCATAAACGCAAGTGAAACGTATAGAAATTGTAATCTGGACACCATAGTGACCCATGGAAATCCAAATCATCAGCCTAACTTTACCAGACGGAAGGAGAGCAAGCAAACAAACGAATAGCAGACAAACGCTACTGACGTCTCTATCCTAGCTGAAGGAAAAAAATGTAAATATTCACGTGCAAGGCACCGAAAGAGGAGAGCAGATCACAGATGTTCGCCAAGGATAACGGGTTATGTAGCGAGTCAAGAGCAACCGTGAGGGAGTGGCAGGATGTGTGATGTGACGTGCTCGAGCGGAGGAAAAGTGCATGGAGAAACCGAAACTATGCCGCCATTTCGTCCCCTTACATCATACTCATAAAATTCCACCTCTATCTAGCATATTATATCGTGGCGTCATCATTGGTAGGGTCCCTATAAATAATTGCTAGTCTGGCGTCCGTGGGCTGCGGCGGGGGCTGCTGCTGAATGATCGCCGCGGTGGCACTGCGAGTAACCGGTGTGCCTTGCTAGCCACGGCGTCTGCTGTAGACGCGCGCGTTTCGCCCCGCAAAACGAATTCACTGTGCGTTTTCAGATGCCTTGGACAGGTGATTTCACTGTTCTTGTTTCTTTGATTTTAGCTTAGTCATGGTTTTTCAATGCGCACCTCAGTTATCAGCGTAGCGACTCTAACGTTCTTTTTTTTTGCGAAGAAATTTTGTGCGCGTACTCCAAAGTCGAAGGCGAAACGAACCCGCTTAATTTTACCCCATATTCTCCTTTCTGAATACTGCTGCCGTGCCGTATTATAACACCGTATTCTGAGGAATTTAAATAAGAATTTCCTTGCATGAAGTACATTGCCCACGATTCTAAACCCGACAACCGTGTGCGCGCTCAACAGAGCGCTATTTACAGCGGCGTTTTCATTCATGCTATTGATAAGGTCTCAACTTCTACGGAATCTGAATGAAGTTAGAAGGCAAGCTGAACACTGGCTGCTTCTGGATGCACGCACAATTAAAACATGTAAAATGAGTACCTGTGCCCTGTAAATCACGTGCTTTAGGAAAACTTCAGGAACGCATTCCTTACTACTTAGGCAACCAAGTTACTAAAGTAATGAACACAAGCATGCATTCTAAGTAGTTCCTTCGAATCCCGTGCTTGGTAAAATTGCATTATTAGCCCATGCTCTATAGGTCACACGTACTGTCAGGAAAAAGATACGAAAGGATCAGTTGTACAGCACAGAATAAAAATCGTTGTTAAACACATTTATTTCCATCACTTTGCACTCAGGCTGCCCAAATTTTTGTTTGCACCACATACTGGCACCTTCTCATCTTTAACAGCTTCAGCTGCTCTTTCTTGGCAGCCCTCTTAACTTTGACTGCGTTGTGACATTCCTTGTGTGCTACGAGGTACATTCCTTGTGTGTGCATCGAGTTGGGGCTTAAGGCCGCCCCTCTTTTCCAGCTGCATACCTTTGCAGAAAGCAGGACGCCGGCACACGCGGAAACCGAGAGCCCCCGAGTACATACGGGGAACGAAAATTGTCGCTTGACGCACGGACCCCCTCCCCCCCCCCCCCCTTTCGACGTGGGCTATCGCCGGGAAGGCACCCACAGCTTCCCGCCGTGCCTCGTGAACAAAAGCGCATTCCCAGGAGGGCCGTGACGGACACCTGTCATGGCGGACAGGCAAGACTCGCCAAGAATGTGGGAAGACAGGGGCGACCCTTAATCTGGTTTCCCGGAGCGACAGACGAACCCCTTCATGCTTATTAGCTGTGTCCCGCCGTCGGTAGCCCGGCAGCATCGTGGGCCCTTTCGCCCCCTCCTCTGTTGCTGACGGGCGACGCGGACCGATGGTGGGTGGCGGTATGCATGCATGGGGCAAGGATTAGCTCCGAAGGGAGAGCCTGTGGATACTCTCACTTGAGAGAGAGTTGTGGCGTTTTTGTTTATTTAGTTTGTGTTGTTAACAAGACTCTGGGTTCGAGGCTAAGCCCAACCCAAGGGGTTGTCCCCATCTCGCATGTTATTTTTGATTGGAGAATTGATGCTTTGGGCGGGCCACTGAAAATGACCGCCCTTAGTCCTTTGTTAATCAAGTGCTTAAAAGCGCATGTAAACGGATGCAGTCCAGTCTGAGCTGGGGCTCCATGCTTAGCATGTAATGTGATGCTACTTAGGCACTAACCTGCCCGGTCGATGAGTAAAGTAGTGCAAAGTTTGTTCTTTTGTAAATTCAGTTCTGCTTTTTCCAGTTTAACTCTCTGTATATGTATGTTGTAAAATTATGCTCTGCTGTCATCATCTACAAGCTCGCCTCCTGTTCATCTTCCAAGCCGAACGACACTAGAGGAAGGGTTTGTGAACCATCCTCGAAGAAACGGACGACTATTGAAATTCTACTGCATACACGCTCAGGACGACATCGTTCGCCAAGAGGGCCTTCAGCGCCGAAGCCCGACGGCGTGCAGCTTCTGCCAGCAACCGCTCGAGCCCAACTCCGGAGCCACTCCATCGCCCCCATGAAGTCGTCGGCACGTAAGCTCGGACGCCCCAGCCTCTGATGTATAATCTTAATCATGTGTAATTATTGAATATACCTGTTTGTTTAAACTGAGCCATACGGTGTCTCTTTGCCTCTCCGTCCCGTGTGGACCTGCGCATTATGGGGGTCATCACACTGGTGTCAGAAGTGGGGTCTCAAAAGCAAATGTCCTCTGAATGCTGCGACATTCATGACTTCAAAATTGTAATCAAAAGGGAATCACGGGACTGATTGTGGGACTTTTACCCCCATTTGAGAGGCTTGAGGCACCGGAGGGCTTGAAAAAAAAATGTCTTTATCTGAGGGAGCTCCCACTCCACAGCCGTCGCTCGGAGCAAGCATGCTGGCATTAGGAAGCGTCATTCCGACGTTTACGGGAGATAAGACAGGGGTTCCAATCTGCGATTTCTTTTCCATGCTAGAAGAGATTGGGAAAATGGGGGGATGGTCCGATGCTCAAATGCTGGGAATGGCGAGGTGTAAGATGGCAGGAGCTGCTCATGATTTTGCATGGCGAGACGAAAAAGTAAAATCCACAAAATCATTTGCGGAATTTAAGAAGCTCGCGTTTGAGCATTTCGACACTGAACCACGTCACGTGCGGGTACAGAGGTTCCGTGACGCCGGACAGATGGTAGGGGAGGACGTGCGAACATTTGCGTCGCGGCTTCAGCGCCTAGCGCACGATACGTTAAGCAGGGAGGAGGAAGGAGACCAGCTTAAGAAGAAATACGCGGAGGATATACTTAAAGAGGAAATGACCGCTTTGTTCGTGGCTGGTCTGCAAGACCCCGTGCGCCGGTTCGTGCTCTCGCGCAAGCCGAGCAATTTCGACCAAGCCGTGGAGGCCGCATTGGATGAGGAACAAAATGAGGCGTTAACGACAGCCGCAGCGAGAGTACGCGTCATAGAGAGAGCGGTGCTCAACCCTGAGGTTGCTCTCTTGACAGAGCGGTTAGATCGCTTAGAACAGCTGCTATCTCAGCAGGTAGAACGCCAGGTTGAAGCGCGCGCTCAACAGCGCCCATTCGCGGGAAACCGGAGACCGCCACAAAGCTACAGGCGCGGTATGCGAGATTTTAAAGAAATCGTATGCTTCGCTTGCCAGGGTCGCGGACACATCGCCAGGTTCTGCCAAAACGTGCGCCGTGGGGAGCCACAAAGAGAAGCAGGCGAGACACGCCCTAAGCAAGCCTACAGCGGGGCTCCAGATACCGAGACAAAAAACTAGTTAGTCCTCCCCAGCCTGAGGAGCGTGGGGAGGGAGCAGTGGATGATGAGGTGGTGGTAGTTTGTGTGGCCGACGAGGCATGCCCTGTTGTGCGTTGCAAGTTAAATGGTTGTTGCATGGAATTGTTGATAGATACGGGGTCAAAGGTGACATTGCTTAAGGAGAGCAGTTTTAACACGCTTCGAAGGAAGGGGGACCGCGAGGTGTTGGAAGCGTCTGGTGGCATGGCAACCAAATTTGTAGGCATAACGGGGGATCCTCTTGGCATAAGTGGACTCTACCGGTTACACTTCTCTCTCGGCGGAATTGCATTGGAGCACCCCTGCTACGTATGCCCGGACACGGTGTCTCTGCCAAACGGAGTGTCAGGTATATTAGGGCAGGATTTTTTGAGAAAAGGGAAGGTAGTAGTCTCATTCTCTGAGGAAGAGGTTAATGCGGGCGGCTCAAAAGTTCCGTTTTTGAACAGGAGAGGGGCTGAGATTCGCATTACCGATATTGACACCCGTCAAACAGTGGGATCATTGGAGAAGGTATATTCGCGGGTTGCCGTCCGGCTGGTCGAGGAGGCGGTCGTCCTTCCTTGGTCGGAGCACATTTTGTACGCGTTTGTGCCTTCAGATGTAGAGAGCGGCGCCGTGGGAGTGCTTGAGCCGGTCGACTCTCTCAGCAATGGCCTGAAGGCAGCCGCGTGCCTCGTGACAGTTAATGACGCCCACAGAGTGCCCCTACGGGTGGTTAACTGTAGCCAGCAGCCACTGAGCCTTCCCAAGAACAAAACATTGGCTTTCTTCACCTCTGCGATAGAGAAACGTGAGCCCACCGATACGGTACTCGCAACTGTAGAGCATGCTAGTCCTTCGGCTGCTCCAAAGGTGTCGTTCGATCTTTCTCACGTAAAATCCAGGGAGAGGGAGGCTCTGGCTGGTTTGCTGAACGACTACTCGGAGGTATTCGCCGCGTCCAACCTGGATTTGGGCTGCTGTGGCGTTATAAAGCACAGGATAGAAACCGGCACTTCATCGCCCGTTTACCAGCGTGCGTACAGGATTCCTTACTCCCAACGTGAGGAGATGGAGCGGCAGGTGCAGGACCTGATTGATCGCGGCATTGTCGAACACTCAAAGTCACCCTGGGGAGCACCAGCACTATTGGTGGAAAAGCCAGATGGCTCGTATCGATTGGTAGTGGACTACCGCAAACTAAATGCCGTAACTCGCATCGATCCATACCCCATCCCCAATATACAGGAGACGCTTTCTCAGCTGGGCTCTGCCAGGTACTTCACGGTAGTGGACATGGCGGCGGGATTCTGGCAGATAGCAATGGATCCGGCAGATGCCGAGAAAACGGCATTCAACACGCCCTCAGGGCACTATGAATGGAAAAGAATGCCGATGGGTCTGGCCAACAGCCCTGCTGTCTGGCAGAGAACCGCTGATGTTATCCTGGCAGGTCTTCTGGGGAGGCTGTGCTTCGTGTATATGGATGACATTATCATATACAGTGACAGTTTTGATAACCATTTGCGCGATATTGAGCAGGTTTTGGTGCGACTAAGAGCAGCGGGTCTCAAGCTGAAGCCCTCTAAGTGCCAATTCCTCAAAAACGAGGTGAAATACCTCGGGCACGTTGTTTCAGCTGACGGCGTGCGACCGGACCCTGAGAAACTAAGGTGTGTCTCGGATTTTCCATCCCCGACTAGCGTCCGCCAGGTCCGGCAGTTTCTCGGCCTGATCGGTTACTACCGAAGGCACATAGAGGAGTTCGCCAAGCTCGCTAAGCCGCTCACCGCCTTAACAGCCAAAAATGTCGCCTTTCGCTGGGACGAAAACGCGGAGGATGCTTTTGGGGCCCTGAAAAGGAAGCTAATGAGTGCACCGCTGTTGCGCCACCCGGATTTTAATTTGCCCTTCGTTATGGCCACAGATGCGTCAAAGTTCGCAGTTGGTGCCGTGCTATCTCAGGTTATCGAGGGCAAAGAACATCCCGTTGCTTTTGCTAGCCGACAGCTGAGCCCCACAGAGCAAAAGTACGGAGCTACGGAAAGGGAGTGCCTCGCCGTTGTCTGGGCAGTAAAGCACTTCAGATGCTACCTTTACGGCCGCAAATTCAAGCTAGTCACAGACTGCCATCCTCTGAAATGGGTGATGAGTGTCAGGGACCCTAGCTCGCGACTCGCTAGATGGAATCTACACCTGCAGGAATACTGCTTTGAAGTTGAGCACAAGTCAGGAAAGACACATCTGAATGCTGATGCACTCAGCCGCAGAGCTGCCGTGGCAGCTATAGATGAGTTTGTCCCCGTAGTCGACCCCGCCGAATTACGCACAGAGCAGTGCAAAGATCCTGACCTGAAGCGAATAATCGAAAGCCTAGAGGGCGCACCGTCTCACCCCGAACAGCTAGGTTATTTCATTGGCAAAGACGGCACCCTGTGTCGGCGCACGAGGCCAACCAGGAAAGGGAGACCAGAGAAAACCGCTTGGGAGAGAGTCGTCATACCTCGGTCGTGGACAGAAAGGGTTCTTCGCGCGTTTCACGATGCGCCATGCGCCGGTCATTTTGGCGTAGCGAAGACACGCAGGCGTGTGGAGCGTTTGTACTTTTGGAGTGGCATGCGACGGGATGTTAGAGACTACTGTGCGAAGTGTCATTCCTGTCTCGAAAGAAAAACACCCAAGGGATGAAGACCAGCTCCAATTCAGCCGTTCCCTGAGGTTTCGGCTCCCTTCGAGCGGACAGGTATGGACATAATGGGCCCATTGCCCACGACCACTTCCGGAAACAAGTACATTTTAGTATTTGTCGACCACCTTTCAAAATACGCGGAAGCGGTAGCACTCCCAGATCAGAAGGCAGACACGGTTGCAAGAGCATTTGTCGAACAGATCGTGCTCCGACATGGACCCCCGAGGCAACTCTTGACAGATCGGGGAACGAACTTCGTGTCGCAGCTAATGAGGAGAGTTTGCGAGCTGCTTAAGATCGCTAAGAAGCAGACAACACCGTACCATCCGGCTTGCAACGGCGCGGTGGAGCGACTGAACCAAACCGTGGCCGGGTTCCTGTCGCATTTTGTTTCGCGCGACCAGCGGGACTGGGACTTGTGGCTCCCGTATGCAATGTTTGCCTACAATTCCGCAGCACACGAGAGCACGGGCGAATCGCCATTCTTTCTTCTCTACGGCCGAGACCCGGACCAGCCTAGTGAAGTGCCAGAGGGCCCCCGTCGTGTCCCATACGCTTCACTGGACGACTATAAGGTGGAGCTAGAATCGCGCTTGCAAGTGGCGAGGGACATCGCAAAGGAGGCCTTAAAGAAAGCGGCGAAGCGCGGGAAGGAGGTGCACGATCGCAGTGCTAGAGACGCGCCGTTTGATGTGGGGGACAGCGTGTACATTGAAAACTGCCAAAGGCAGATTGGGCTAGCTCGTAAGTTCCAGACGAAGTGGAGAGGACCGTGCGAGGTTGTCGAGAAGCTTTCTCCGGTAAACTTCAGAGTCCGAGACGTGAACCGGCGTTTGATAAGGATACACGCAAATCGCCTCAAGTCGGCACCGGTTCAGTATTCACGAAATGAGGAAAGGGAAAGCGCGGATTTTGATGGGGACAGAAGTGAAGCGGAGCGCGCAGATAGTTCGCAAGAAACGCCCTCTCCTGCATTTGTTCGGCAGGCGCCCGAGGTGACGGCCGGAATGCCACCGGATTTACTTCATGCATTGCTAGAAGAAGAAGCGCGCGAGGTTGCCGCGCAGATAACGCCAGGAGAGGCTCCTGCCACGAGCCCTCGCGAGTCCCAAAGCAGACAAAGGGGCACAGACTTACTTAGTATGACTCATGAAGGCCGATATCCGCTGCGAAATCGGAAAGCTAAGTCGGACTAATGGCGTAAACAGAGCGGAGTTGTGAACTGGTTAGAATTGTGTAATGCCGCAGCTCATAACATTGCTATGTGCTTATGTGTTAAGTTATAGGAGTTAGTAGTTAAACCTTTCTGTCTTTAAGTAACACCTTCACAGGAGAGCATGCGGAGCGCATGCAGAACCTGCCCTACTTCCTTTCGTTATCTATATTTTTGTCTGTGCCGTGATCGTGCTAGAAGTGGGAGCTCCTTTGTAACTGTGGTAAATTTATTTCGTCCAGTTTGGACTAGAAAGGAGAGGCTTGGGTGCTGAGTTTCATGTTTATCTGTAAAAGAAGATCAGTGCTGCCCCTGGAGACGCCAGTTATGACAGCGGAGGCATATGGTGTTGTGCAGTGGTGTTGAGTGCAGCGAAAAGTGTTTTGTCGGACGCACTGTGCGAGGCGATTCAGAAAGACAAGGGGAGCTGCAGGGACTCAAATGTTCGGAGAACATTCTTCTGGAGGGTGAGCGAGTGTGACATTCCTTGTGTGCTACGAGGTACATTCCGTGTGTGTGCATCGAGTTGGGGCTTACGGCCGCCCCTCTTTTCCAGCTGCATACCTTTGCAGAAAGCAGGACGCCGGTACACGCGGAAACCGAGAGCCCCCGAGTACATACGGGGAACGAAAATTGTCGCTTGACGCACGGACCCCCTCCCCCCCCCCCTTTCGACGTGGGCTATCGCCGGGAAGGCACCCACAGCTTCCCGCCGTGCCTCGTGAACAAAAGCGCATTCCTAGGAGGGCCGTGACGGACACCTGTCATGGCGGACAGGCAAGACTCGCCAAGAATGTGGGAAGACAGGGGCGACCCTTAATCTGGTTTCCCGGAGCGACAGACGAACCCCTTCATGCTTATTAGCTGTGTCCCGCCGTCGGTAGCCCGGCAGCATCGTGGGCCCTTTCGCCCCCTCCTCTGTTGCTGACGGGCGACGCGGACCGATGGTGGGTGGCGGTATGCATGCATGGGGCAAGGATTAGCTCCGAAGGGAGAGCCTGTGGATACTCTCACTTGAGAGAGAGTTGTGGCGTTTTTGTTTATTTAGTTTGTGTTGTTAACAAGACTCTGGGTTCGAGGCTAAGCCCAACCCAAGGGGTTGTCCCCATCTCGCATGTTATTTTTGATTGGAGAATTGATGCTTTGGGCGGGCCACTGAAAATGACCGCCCTTAGTCCTTTGTTAATCAAGTGCTTAAAAGCGCATGTAAACGGATGCAGTCTGATCTGAGCTGGGGCTCCATGCTTAGCATGTAATGTGATGCTACTTAGGCACTAACCTGCCCGGTCGATGAGTAAAGTAGTGCAAAGTTTGTTCTTTTGTAAATTCAGTTCTGCTTTTTCCAGTTTAACTCTCTGTATATGTATGTTGTAAAATTATGCTCTGCTGTCATCATCTACAAGCTCGCCTCCTGTTCATCTTCCAAGCCGAACGACACTAGAGGAAGGGTTTATGAACCATCCTCGAAGAAACGGACGACTATTGAAATTCTACTGCATACACGCTCAGGACGACATCGTTCGCCAAGAGGGCCTTCAGCGCCGAAGCCCGACGGCGTGCAGCTTCTGCCAGCAACCGCCCGAGCCCAACTCCGGAGCCACTCCATCGCCCCCATGAAGTCGTCGGCACGTAAGCTCGGACGCCCCAGCCTCTGATGTATAATCTTAATCATGTGTAATTATTGAATATACCTGTTTGTTTAAACTGAGCCATACGGTGTCTCTTTGCCTCTCCGTCCCGTGTGGACCTGCGCATTATGGGGGTCATCACAGCGTGTAAAAGCGCAGGCGAAACCGAGTATAGAATATGATTATGCTATTAGCAATTTCACGTCTGTGTTTCACACAGGCCAGAGACGGAAAATATACACGTGTTAGAAAATCAGCGATGTCGCCAATGCTCTTCTCGTGCAACTTATTCTGACTAAAATAAGTGGTGAAGCTGCCTTCAAGGACGGTGATAATGTTCTTCGAGGGACCTGACCGATATATTAAGTTACCATTATCAAAGTTTACAGTGAAAGCTGCAGCCCGATCATTTTCTGTAGCCACTGCTTTTTCAGTCGACCAGGCTGCCGCATAGTCTATGCACTGGTTTTTTTTCTCAGTGCTTTTGTAGCTATATAGTACGAGATGTAATAAATTAACACCTCGTGGCATTTTCCTGTCCCAGTGGCAATGTGGTCAGAGGAAACACTTGTACGTGGAGCACGAGAGACCAATGCAGTTTCTGCGTCATTGAGCGCTCCTTTATATATAAGGCTTTCGAGAATAGCCAGCATTTTCTCGCTGCACGGCTGTTTCTTAGGCACCGAAACTAAAAATGTGACCACTTCTGGTGCAGCTTCCCGATGGGGGAGGTTTCGAAAGATTGTAGAATGTGAGTGCATTAAAACAGTAACCAAAAACTGAGCGGCATTCGGATGGTCGTAGATGCTTATGATTGACGAACAATGCTAAATAAGCTTTGAAGCCTGTCCTGGCTGAAGTTTGCAGTCATCAGATACCTAAACCAAGTATGCTGATATTGTAGAGCGATTTATTGGCACGATGGAAGCGCCGGCTACGAAGACCTTGGCACAGGCAATCTACGAGGCAGAGAGCCGAAGGACCAGACACAAGCGGCAGTGTTCCATCCAGCACGAGCATCCAACCGGCGGCGCGAGCGCTTCGTCGTCGTTGGCTTCGGGGCTGGTTCATCTTCTTCATTCCAAGTGCCCCTGCGGAAAGAGGGAGCCATCCTGGCGACTCAAGGAGAGGAGACTACGAGGGGGCTGCAATACGGCTTCAAGCGGCTGACGTGAACGACGTCGCGGTCACGGCGGCGATGGTCCGAAGAAGGTGCCACCGGTTCCATAATGTAGTTGACCGGTGACGTACGCTCCAAGATGCGGTAAGGGCCGATGTGCTTGGCCGAAAATTTGGACGTATTCGGAACAGAGAGCCAGACCAGTGAGCCAGTGGAGAAGTGAACCGCGGGCGTGTCTTGATCGGAAGCATGGGTACGGAGACCTTGACGTTCGGCGGTGAAGGAGCGAGCCAACTGGCGGCACTGCTCAGCATGGCGGGTGATGTCAGAGAGGGAAGCATATTCCGAGCTGTCGGGGTTGTAGGGAAGGATTGTATCCAACGTACAAGAAGGTTCGCGTCCGAATAAAAGAAAGAATGGGGAAAAGCCGGTGGTTGCTTGAGAGGCGGTGTTATATGCATAGGTGACGAAAGGAAGAACCTGATCCCAATTGGAGCTGTCGGAGTGAATGTACATGGCGATCATGTCCCCAAGAGTACGGTTGAAGCGTTCGGTGAGGCCGTTGGTTTGAGGGTGGTAAGCAGTAGTGGTGCGGTGGACTGTGTGGCACGCAGCGAGAAGCTCGTGAAGAACTTCAGACAAGAAAACACGGCCGCGGTCACTGAGAAGTTCGCGAGGAGCGCCGTGACGCAGGACAAAGTGATGAAGAAGGAAGAAGGCTACATCGCGAGCAGTAGCCGCAGGTAGGGCAGCGGTCTCAGCATACCGAGTGAGGTGGTCCACGGCGACTATGATCCAGCGATTTCCAGCGGTCGTGAAGGGAAGTGGCCCATATAGGTCGATGCCCACACGATCAAAAGGGCGAGCCGGACACGGTATTGGCTGTAACGGGGCAGTCGAAGGGCGAGGTGTCGACTTCCGCTGCTGACAGGCCGTGCAGGAGCGAACGTAGCGACGAACGAAGTTGTACATGCCCCGCCAATAGTACCTCTGGCGTAGTCGCTCGTACGTTTTCAGCGAGCCAGCGTGAGCGCTCTGAGGATCGGCATGGTGGTGTTCACAAATCTCAGTGCGGAGATGTCGGGGAATCACGAGAAGCCACTTGCGGCCATCTGGACGATAGTTGCGCCGGTACAGAAGACCGTCGCGAAGGGCAAAATTGAAGCCTGGCGACGAAGTGCTCGAGGGAAGGAGGCCGTAGAGGGTGCACGAAGTACGTCGAGCAACGATGAAATCCATGGATCTTGGCGTTGTTGATGGGGCATGTCCATGGTAGTGAGCGCTGCGAGTAGGGATGCAGATATTGGCGAAGAGGGCGCAGGAGAGGGCAGTGGGGAGCGGGACAAGGCGTCGGCGTCGGAGTGCTTGCGGCCCGATCGGTAAACTACGGTGATATCGAATTCCTGAAGACGGAGGGCCCAGCGGCCTAGGCGCCCTGAGGGATCTTTGAGTGAAGCCAGCCAGCACAAAGCGTGATGATCGGTGACGACGGTGAACGGGCGGCCATATAAGTATGGGCGGAATTTTGTTAGAGCCCACACTACGGCGAGACACTCCTTTTCCGTCACGGTGTAGTTCGACTCAGCCTTGGTGAGGGCACGGCTGGCGTACGCAACGACGTATTCAGGAAATTCGGGCTTGCGCTGGGCAAGGACAGCCCCGAGGCCGATTCCGCTTGCGTCGGTGTGCACTTCAGTAGGGGCACTGGGGTCGTAGTGTCGAAGGATAGGTGGTGAGGTGAGAAAACGACGGAGCGCAGCAAAAGCGTCGTCGCAGGCCGAGTCCCACGTAGACAGGTCGGCGGGACCATTAAGAAGTTTCGTCAGGGGCGCGACGATGGAGGCGAAATTGGGAACAAATCGCCGAAAATAGGAGCAGAGACCCACAAATCGGCGCACTTGTTTTGTAGAAGTCGGTTTAGGGAAGTCAGCGACAGCGCGGAGTTTGTCAAGATCGGGCAGGACGCCGTCTTTGGAGACGAGGTGGCCGAGTATTGTCAGCTGCCGGGCACCAAAGTGACATTTTTTTGAGATTAAGTTGAAGGCCAGCATTGGTGAGGCTGCTCAGTATCTGGCGCAAGCGCTTGAGATGCGTCGAAAAATTGGGTGAAAACACGACAATATCATCTAAATAGCAGAGACAAACAGTCCACTTCAGGCCGCGCAAGATGTTGTCCATCATTCGTTCAAACGTTGCGGGAGCGTTACAGAGGCCGAATGGCATCCCGTTGAACTCATAGAGTCCGTCAGGGGTGACGAACGCCGTTTTAGGACGGTCGGAATCAGCCATCGGGACTTGCCAATAGCCGGAACGGAGATCCAGGGAGGAGAAGAACTCGGCGCCTTGCAAGCAGTCAAGGGCGTCGTCAATACGTGGTAGCGGGTAGACGTCTTTGCGCGTAATTTTGTTGAGCCGGCGATAGTCCACGCAAAATCGTATCGAGCCATCCTTCTTTTTAACCAGGACGACTGGGGACGACCAAGGATTGGCGGAAGGTTGAATAATGCCGCGTTGTAGCATGTCGTTAACTTGCTCAGTTATGACGCGGCGCTCGGGAGGCGACACACGGTAGGGGCGCTGACGGAGAGGAGCATGGGTTCCGGTGTCAATGTGGTGCTCGACAGTGGTCGCACGGCCCAAAGAAGTCGACTGGTGGTCAAACGATGAGCGAAACTGGTTGAGCAGGGCAAGGAGCTGCGCGCGGTGAGCAGTGTCGAGAGCGCGGTCAATGCAGCGGTCGAAAATGTCCGATGACAAAGCTGGAGTAGCACCACGTGGGGTGAGGCAGCGACTTAGGCACTGGAGGAGGATACATCACTGTCGAAGGAAGAGATCAAAGCAGCGGTTTCAAAATGGCCGAGGCACTCGCCATGGAGCAGGGAGAGCGCAGAAAATGAGGTGTTAGAGACGAGAATGGCGGCAGCACCGTGGTGAATGTCGAGGACGGCGAAGGGAAGACATAGGTGTCTGCGAGAGGCAAGTACAGGGGAAGGCATGAAGAGAACGGTGGCGTCAAAAACTGAGGCGGCGCAAACAGGGACAAGCACGGCAATCTCAGGGGGAATGTCAGTTTCCTCGGCGACAACAAGTTTAGCAGCACAACGAGTCGGAGGCTCGTCGAGGAGCGCATCGCAGAGTGGAGAGAAGACGACGTGCGCACGGGCACAGTCAATGACGGCACTGTGCAGGGAGAGAAAATCCCATCCAAGGATGACGTCATGGGAGCTGGCACGGAGGACAAAAAAATCGACAATGTACAAAACATCGGCGATGACGACGCGTGCTGTGCAAGCGGCAGAGGTATGAACGGTATCGGCGCTGGCGGTACGGAGTGAGAGTCCAGAAGATGGGGTTGTAACTTTGCGAAGCGAGCGGCAGAAGTTTTAGTGAATAACAGAAACGGTGGCCCCCGTGTCCACAAGCGCAAGTGTCTTGACTCCGTCGACAAAAACGTCAAGAAGGTTCGGCGGGGAAAGGCGAGGACTTAAGCAGGGCGATGAGTGCGCAGTTCGTGCCCCCGGAACTGCGGCTGCTAGTTTTCCGAATCGGCGCGGACGTTGCGACGCCTCATGGGCGACAATGAGCGGCGGCGAGGCGAAGGCGAGTGGTGGGAAACGTAGGACTGGCGACCGTGGTCGCGGTCAGGAGAGGTCTCCTGAGGTTGTGGTCCGAAACGTGGGCGAAAGGTACGGTCTGCATCAGGGTAGTCTGGCAGAGGGTGGACAGGCGCATGCAGAGTACGTCGATAGAGGCGCGCGACATGGCCCGGAAGACCGCAGGCGTAGCATATCGGTCGATTGTCCGCCGTGCGCCAAGGGTTGTAGGTAGGGGCCGTGAAGCGGGTCCGTGGAGCAGCAGGCGCAGGCACCACTTGAGGAACGTACGTATAAGCCTGCGGTCGCGGTGGTCGCGCGACAGCCTCGGCATACGTGAGAGGCACGGGAGTGGGGGCAGGGGGCACTTCAACTGGAGGACCTTAGCTCAACGAGCAGCAACAGGCGGTGGCGGGGTCGGGGGAAGGCCGACCTGGGGATCCAAAGGGGCTGCTTGTGGAAGAGGAGGGAGGGCGTCAGCGACCACCTGCGTGATGGCGTGCCGGATCTCAGCGCTGAGGGGGGTCGGTGTCTGATGTTGGCGAGATAGGAGCGAGAGCTGCCGGCCTACCTCGTCCCGCACAAAGTCTTTGATGGCAGCAAGTAGATCTGGATTGATGGCCAGGCCCGAGATAGAGTCGGCAGGCGGAGGAGGCCGACGAGCACAAAGACGTTGCTTGCGCAACTCGTCGCAACTCTGGCAAAGGGTATACACCGAGGTAACGGTGGTGGGACTCTTCGCTAACAACATCTGAAAAGCATCGTCATCGATACCCTTCATGATGTGTTTGATCTTGTCAGCCTCGGACATAGCCGGATCAACACGCTTGCAGAGGTCTACTACGTCTTCAATGTAGCTGGTGAAAGTCTCATCCGTGTGCTGAGCTCGGACGCACAGGCTTTGCTCAGCGCGCAGTTTCCGCACTGCAGGACGGCCGAAAACCTCCGCAAGGGTGCTCTTTAGAACGACCCAAGTGGGAATGTCGGCCTCGTGGTTGCGGAACCAGAGGTTCGCGACATCGCTGAGGTAGAAGATTACGTTGGTAAGCTTAAAGCGGTCGTCCCAGTTGTTGTGGCGGCTCACCCGTTCGTATGATTCCAGCCAATCTTCCACGTCCTGGTCGCTATGGCCGCTGAAGACAGCGGGGTCGCGCTGCCGGACGGCACCGGAGCAGATGACTGGCTGCGACGTGGCGGCGGGCTGTTGACTGGCCTTGGTAGTGGACATCGGGATGGTGCGGCTGCGAAGGTCCACGGTGATGGTGAAAAGGGGAACACAGCAACCTCCACCAAATGTAGAGCGGTTTATTGGCACGATGGAAGCGCCGGCTACGAAGACCTTGGCACAGGCAATCTACGAGGCAGAGAGCCGAATGACCAGACACAAGCGGCAGTGTTCCATCCAGCACGAGCATCCAACCGTCGGCGCGAGCGCTTCGTCGTCGTTGGCTTCGGGGCTGGTTCATCTTCATTCCAATATATGCAACTAAAGTAAGTGTGGTTTGTATTGAAACACGCAGTCCCTCTGCTGTGCTGTTGCCCAAAAACCTCCCGATTGTGACCTTTGCATGATTACCCCACTTTATGAAGTGATCAAGGAACTCCTTTAAAAATTCAAAGTTTGATGACTACGGGTATTAGTCTGGTTTTCGCACACGCGCAGTCATTATTCCGATCAGCTTATTCATTCTCTTTAAAAAACAATTCAGCTGCTTCCATGAAACTTAAGAGCGTCCTCCTAACTTGGTGCAATATATTAAAATACCTCTAATTATATCATCACCAAATAGCTGGAATGCTGTAGCAAGTCTCATTTTGTCAAAAGAATTTGGATTTAGGTGCATGCTCGTGATCTCCGGCATGGCTTTAAGCGAAACACACTGGGAGTTCATTTTCCAAGCTTCTCGGATCTGTTGAACGTGCGCCCGACCCACAGGTGCGCTAAATTCTTCGCCTACAAATGCATTTCGGATATTTTTAATTAGATGGGGGAAATTCGAGACAAAGTGCCGATTGTGCGTAGAGCTGGCAGGATGTGGCGCTTGTCACGTTGCCTAGACATGGCGCGATCACACATCCATAAGAACACGGACACCAACACACACGCAAGTCAGCATTAATCGATTTGGCAAAAAAACAGCAGTATTAAGGGTTCGCGACCGAGAAGCAGCGCGAAACACTTCCGCAGCCGCGGCAGGTACGGCACGACCGCCCCTGCAAGCACGACGTTCCGAATGTGTGCAGCGCCCCCTGCGCTTTCATCCGAGGAGCAGTCAACCGGTTACGTAGGGAGCTCCGCGCGAACGGGTGATTAGCAAGTATTTCTAGGGACCCTATCTTTGGCACGCGGCAGGTGGTTGTCACTACAATGCTATTGTAGATGGTGCTACAAGTCCCAATGCGAGATGTGCTGCTTTCTAGTTGCTGCCACAGATGGCCCTGTGATCTGAGGGTGGTAGCGGACCTCACGAAATCTCTAAACGTGTTGAGTAGTTGCTGCCACTGATGGCGCTGTGATTTCAGGGTGGTTGCAGACCTCACGAAATCTCGAAATCTGGTGAGTAAGAGCTCACGCTCTTAAAAGCGAGATGTTGATGAACGCAGCGCACCAGGGCCGTGGCTTTCAAGCGTGGAAGTGGCAGCTGTCGGACGGTGGATCCGTGCTGCGTAGGCTTCTCTTGGACCGCCGACGCCAGAGATTCCGCGCCCTCTGTTGCCTTGCCCTAATCGAGTTATTGGGGTGCACAACGCCATACCACCTGCCGAAAACCTCCCGTGGCCGTTGGTGCATGTCTTCAGCGTCTTCTGGGCCTTCCACCGCCATCCTCCTTCGGCCACGAATCCTCCTGTAGACGGTTCGGCTTCGCTGGACCAAGATGTCAGTGACGCTTCGCGCCTCTCCGGCCTACGTCGCTGCCAGCCGCACTGTTAGCTTCGTTTTGCCAGAGACGCTGGATGACTTATTGAGCCCTTTAGCTCTTGTTTTAGAGTGTTGTCTGCTTCTTGTGGTTAATTTCTTCGTTGTTTCGTTATAAATGCGAAAGCATTACTTGGCTATTTTCGCGGTTTCGTGCCCGCATAAAGTGTGCGCAAAACTTATCTGCTTCCCTTGCGTCGTTCCAGGAAGCTTGGAGTAAAATTATGATTGTACTTGATAGAGGATGAGAAAATGCCGATGCCCGTCAAATTTGGTACATGTGGAGCAATTATTAATAAGAGGCGAAAAAGTCGATTAAACTTCGATATATAGGGTGAGTGTCAAAACAGTCGTGAATGTCGAAACTGTGGGAATATAAGCAATCAAGAAGGATTAAGGTTTGAAGTGGAATAAAATGTGATTAATGAACGATAGTTAATGAAACAAAAAGTTTTTGTTGATGTCGAGTATTTAGAGGAGATGAAAACCATTGAGGTCGATGTTTTGGGAAAACGTCAAAACATCCTCAGACGTCGAAAGAGTGCCAAACGAAAAAAAAAGTTAAATAGAGTATTCCATGGTAAAGTACAGTAAAGTAATGCAAAAGTAAAAAGAAAATTATAAGTACTGTCAAAAATGCTGAAAAACACAAAGGAGCTGCAAAAAAAGCCCTTAGACATCACAATTGTGAAGCGGATATAGGCCACGAGTCTGGTAGAGGCATCAATGGTTTCGCATTCTCCAAATGCTGGTCGCCGCAGTGATCTCTAACGTTTTTCGCCTCAAAGTTTATTGGCTGCTTTCTTAACTTGTAAGTCGGCCTGATAATATAAATTCTCTGTATTGTCTTTGTTTCCCGAAACATCACGCGATAGTCACCCGCGGCCACGGAGAAAGACTAAATAGGAGTGGAAACTCCGCTGTCTGCGGCGACTAGAAAAGGTCACAAGCCTGCGGCGCCACTATCATGCTGGCGGCGCCTGGCGGCCTGGAAAGAAACTACTGTCGGTTGCAAGGCAACCAGTAGAGCGTGTTGCTCCCGTTCGACCGCGCGCGTCTGACTTCTATTGAGGGCACTCTTGCGCGCTTCTTCACCGCTGGTATTGTGTAAATAGTTTGTACATATTACTTCTCCCCTTATCCTCTCTTCCTGTCCCCTCACCTCTTTCATTTCATTTCTCCATTCTGCCTGCTATCCTTTATTTCCGCTGCCCCAGCTCAGGTGCTTCAGTATCGATGGCAGATGCCGGGGCTAGCAAAAATCTTTTCCTTCCTTTTTACTATTATTTTTAATAAAACCACTACCACCATACCACCATCACCGATGGTAGACCGAAGAGCAACTACTGTTGCTACGCCTCATAAAACGCGTTCTTTTCCATGACCGCTATAAGATGATCTGTAGCTTCTGGTTGTACACAGGTCTTTTGTTTGACACCCATACGCTGACTGATTGGATGGGTATAAGCGCTGCTGGCATGAGTCGAAGGCAAACATGCCTTCACGTTCGTCCAGTATGTGACCACGCTTAGTTTCATCTGTTAGAGGAGAACGCGGGCGTCGTGCGGCGCCGCGTTTATGACTACACGTCAGCCGAGAAGGCAACAAGCGGCTACAACTTCTCACCTTGCTCACCTTCTCCCTGCAACACTTGTAACCGCTTTTGCAATTTCGAACAAAACACCTGCGTTCCATCTTAGTCTAGCAAATTCCGAAGGAGGCCGCACTGCGCGTAGCAGCGCTGTTAGTATTACGGCCCTCGAACAGGCACCGACAAGTACTGCTGCTGTTTGACTTAAAGGCGCAGAAATACAACTTCCCGGCGTGCCCGCTGAAGCAGACACCCGTGTCGTCTGCTTGTCGTCTGCTTTGAGTGCGCGCCGCCGGAGAGCGCGCCGGAGCCGCCTGCCCGGGCGCTACATTTTTTTTTCCCTGCTGCTTCTACGAGGCGCCGCATGGCGCCGCCACTGCATGCGCCCCGGTCGGAGCATACAATTGTGACTTTATCTGGTCGCCTGCGCTCGCTCGCGCTGACGGGAGTTTCACCTCCTATATAGTCTTGCTCCGTGCCCCCGGCTGATAATCGCGACAGAAAGTCAGGAGGGTGGATGATGTTTTGAAGATTGCAGGGATAAGTTTGCCACCGCTGATTCAGCGTAGGTTTACTTTTAGGCAAGTCGCGGGGGACGTTGTCCTATTGTCTGCATCGCATGGTGATGGTACTACCACTGGTGATGGTACTACCGGCGTTCGTAAAGGCAATATCATTTCATACTTTGGTCTTCACAATAGTTGATGTTCCTGCAACCAAGCGGCTTGATTCAAAACCTTGCTGATTGATTATAAACAAGACAGAACGCACATGATTAGAACGGTCAAGGCTTGAACCGAAAACAGGGCATAAGTATTGACAGTCTTTCTATTGTGTCGGAATTTCTGTTACGCTAAGCGAGCAATTTACGAGAGAAGCTTAAGCCTTGCCATGGTTCGTTCCGGCGCCATCAGCTCCATTTCCTAAGCCCAACCGTCTTTGACGAAGGAAAGCAGGCTTGCTAAAAGTTCATTTACCCAGCAAAAGGTCTGCTCATGGAGCACGCACAATACATAAGAGTTTTTTACCAGTCGCCAAGGCATTGCTTCTGTGAAAAAGGTACAGCATTATACCGGTTCTATGCACAAAACTGTGTGACAAATGATTCAGCCCTATGATATGTCACAATTTCAGCTAAAAGAAAGGATTGAAATTACTCACTTGCCCGTTGCACGTGGCTTGTTTTGGAGTCGATGAAGAAGCACTAGCTCTAAATGGCAAGTTGAATCAAACGGTAAATTGCATCTCAGTTAAAAATGAAATACATTCAGGTAATAAGAGCAGCCAGATGAACGTATTGTAAATTCAAGTCGCAGATGAGTAGCTACTTTTTTATTTTACATAAACAGGCAAAACGCTGCACTCCTAAGAGTTTTATTTACCTCTTTATAGACAAACTGTAGAGGAATGGAAAAAAAAGTTTTATATGTTATGCAAGGCAATATAGTCACAAAAAATATTTTAAAGATTTTGCTAGCGCAGCTAGAGCTTGCGATATTGCTTTGTGAGAAATTCGCGACGACGGGGAGTCGGTTAGATCATTTGCTGAAATTAGACTTAGCAGTATGGAGGGCGAACTCGTAGCCTTGCGTTCGCAATAAAATCGCAAATAGCAGTTATTTTTTCTAAGAGCAATCGGCGGATTGCATTTATATATAATGAAAATTTATTTCTTAATAACCATGGCGTATATCCCTTCTTGTCAGTTCTTAATGTGAAGTTTTCGGAACTGCCCTTCGCTCATTTGACGAATTTTTTTACACTTTTGTGTAGGAAGCACTTTCTTAGATTGCCTTTTCCCACAGTCTTTCCCGTCACTATTGCTCTGTCTAGATTCAACGACTGGTTTGTTTTGTGCGCTTTAACGCCCCAAAGCTACTCAGGCAGTGAGGGCGCTATGGTGAATGACTGATCCCTTTCGGATTGCAGGTGCAATTTGGGTTAACATCTCTTTGGTCACTCCTGCATGAATTCACAGCAAAAGAAAGCAAGAGAACCCTCCTCGAGCAAAAACGTGAAAAAAGGGTAGCCCCCGTGAGTAGGAAAAGCCGTAGTGGAATGAAAGAAATGAGAAGTGTACGGTGGTGCGCGAGGGTGCGTTGGTGGTAAATATTCGCTGGAAATGTTTTTTATTCCTTTAAGAAAACGCCCCCTGGCCAGAAAACCTAATATTACGCAATCCTTCAGTTACGCAAGTATATGTTACGAGAGCAGGTGCCACGATATTTTTTGATTCGCTGGCCATTAGCGTAAAACACCCGTGACCGCTACTTTGTTAATATCCAATGAAGTTTTCATGAACGCGGTGATTCTGCATTGTAATTACCTGGAATATATTTCCTGAACTCATACAAAGTGCACCGATATTAATCGCCGCGAATTTTTGGCCAGCCAAGGGTAAATAAATTCGGGGACCCTTACGCTTCACCGTCGACATATGATGCAGTAGCTTTAACGTATCCCTTAAGCCGACTTTCTTCACACACAGTCACTGCTTTTTGTTCATTCTCTGACAGTTCTTCACATTGTTTGCACACTGCTTGCCTCTCAGACTCTATCCACACTGCCTTTACATTCATGCTGCTGCTTCTGTATAGGCGTGCACTGCACTCGACACTCAGGCCAACGACAATCCAGCAGACGTCTGCGGCGAAGAGCCAGCACTTGTACACCGCGCCCCAACTCTAGCGGAACCGCGTGCAGCAGGAGTACGCGCCATGGAATCCACAGCGCAACCGGCTGCCAGCCGAGAGCTGACGTCACTCCTGATGCCATGAAACTTGCGGTCATGCAGCGTGCGCCACGTCATAGAACTCTGCGCCGCAGGTGTCACTTCGCGCGATCGCCGCCGGCGCAGCAAATCTTTCCACCTCCCGTGAGGCCTTCCGAGTGCCCATAACGTCATGAAATGCAGAATGTCCGACACTCATTACCACAATGCCAAACACGTGACGCTGTACATCACGTACAAGCTCAAGGCACACATTCAAAACAACGGGACGCCGATATATCCGCAACTCTACTCAATTGCCGCAACTACTAACTCATTAATGAGCAAGTCTCTATAGATTCCGCTCCGCTCATAGCAGAGTGACTTTTACAGACATAAACTTCTACCTGATACACTTCCTCCTAATTACTCTATATACTATCTCACTAATCAACATGTGTCTTCTCCATTCTACTAATTATCAGATTACTAAGCTTTACAATAAGCCAAGACTACACACACATCAACGTCCGCTTGTGCCCCAGAGACAGGTATGTAGTCTAGTCGTGTGTCTGACTAACCGCCTTAGTGTCATGGGTTCGCATCGCGAACTTACCGATAATCAATGCCTTTGTAGAGTTAAGTCATTTGAGACATGCGCCAGACCTTTAATTCACATTAGACGTCCCCTTTTCATCGATTTCATTCCAGCCACCGACGCATGACGTCATATTGAGTTTCGCGACACAACGCCGGACGCCCCCAAGACGACGCCAGGTTTTCCACTGAACGAGGCCTTTACGGCTGCCTCGTTTAAACAAGCCTACTATCCAAGCAGTTCCACCAGCTCGTTATGGCACTCATGAGCTTCTCTAGCCATGGAGGTGGCTACAAATTCTCCCCTTCCTGCAATAATAATAATAATAATAATAATAATAATAATAATAATAATAATAATAATAATTGGTTTTGGGGGAAAGGAAATGGCGCAGTATCTGTCTCATATATCTTTGGACACCTGAACCGCGCCGTAACGGAAGTTATAAAGGAGGGAGTGAAAGAAGAAAGGAAGAATAGGTGCCGTAGCGGAGGGCTCCCGAATAATTTCGACCACCTGGGGATCTTTAACGTGCACTGACATCGCACAGCACACGCCGATGTAAGCACATCGTTTCAACGTACACTATAAGAAACTCATAACACGAAAGAGCTGGATCTGCTTCCCATATTTTTTATGTGCTTGTTATCTATTGCAAACCCCAGCTCCATTCTACAGGAAAGGCTCCAGTACTTCTGTCTCCGATTATTTTGAAGCGCAGAACTAGCACAGGATGCTTACGGCCGCCGTTTATTTGCAGGTAAATTAATTGTTTATAGCACACACCTGGAGAGGGGATAATGCTGATTAAGTTGTTGGTGTCAACATGTTCGTTTAATAGATCAGCAACCTTACACGTAGACCGCCGTGGTGACGTGTTGGTTATGGCGCTCGAATGCTGACGCGAAAGATGCGGGTTCGATCACGGCCACGGCGGTTGAATTTCAATGGAGGTGAAATTCAGGAGGCCTGTGCACTGTGCGATGTCAGTGCACATTAAGGAGCCCCATGAGGCAGGAACTTCCAGAGCCCTTCACTATGGCGTCCTTAATAGCCCGAGTCGCTTTGGGACGTTAAGCGCCCATAAACCATAATCTTACACGTGGTTTGCACAGCTGTAGTAAAACATTTAACCAGAACGATTGCCAGATATATTTTGCTACAGGCCTCAAATGCCCACTCTTTATCATTAACTCATCTATTAATATTTATTACCGATAGCCCCTAGAACAAAGAAGCAAGTCTAGCCTGATTCATTAGGGCTCTTGCGTTCAATGTCTATTTCAGGGTGAATGGTCCCAAGGCCAGATCCACATAGCCATGGAAACCTCCATGAGCAACGGTGGTCTGCGGCCAGTTATAATTAGTACATTCACATAAGAGCTGCATCAAGTACTGTAATAAAGTGGCCCATCCTTGTTCAAGAAAACAGACCTGTTTGCCAACTCTAGGCTGCCAACATTAGCCAGTGCATTGATTGAGTAGAGGTGAGTTACGCCAACTAATATTCGCGAGAGAGGAAACTTTGGCTTTGCCATGAATTCGGGAGATATTTGGCCGAATATCGAAGCAGAAGGGATTTCGTTTCCATACTCTATCCTTTCAAGTTATTCATTTCCAGCTGTGCTTCGCAATCACCCCAGTAAAGAGAAGCCACAAGCGTGTCTTATTAAGAAGCTGGTACTTACTCAGAGAATTTGATGAAGCCCGGAAAGAAGAGCAGCGTAAAGAGAACTTTTCTCATCTCGTCTTCATGCAGCAGTTCCTGGTCCTTGTCGGTCAGGGTGACTTGAAAAGATGGTCGAACTACAATTATGAGTTTTCTTTTATATCTAACTGTCGCTTTCTAGACGAAAAAAATAGCACGAAATGCAGGCACTATCCATCAAGGAGGCCGGAGAGTTCTGTCAAAGCAGATGAGGGTGGATTTCTAATTCACGCTACTGCTTGATCAGACCACGACCACATGCTCGGTTATAAAAATTTTTCATGCAGCGAGATTTTTAAAAATGTTCTTTTTAAAAGGCGCTTAATTATGGTACAGCAGTCACTGGTATGTATTTATTCTGCGCACGCAGAAATCCTCCACTTCTTTCTCTTAAAGACGTCGGTCTTTGAATCACCATAGTGATGGAAGCATTTTTCATCCACGGCCTGCCACATGGTGCTCGGGAGAATTCCGCGGAAGGACTTTATGCTGCCTACATAACGCTCATAGCTTCTGTATCGCATATAGTGTATGATTTAAAAACTATGTGTCGCAAAACAGCATATACGTACGCGGAGAAAATTATCGGGAAATCTGATGAGGGGAAACAGTTTCTTTTTGGCGAAGGAAATAAAGATACAGAGCTATATTGATATGAATATATAGATTCATTCGCTGAATTTGAACTGGTGACTGTAGTTAGTTTTCGGAGTTAGGAACAGTAATGGGGCCAGGAACTTGGAAAATGTGCGTGTACCACATTGTCCTTATTCTGGCACGAGAGTACTGAGTCAGGCGTGATAAATTTTAAAACAACCAATAATATTTTTTTTCACAGCTATCTTTTCAGTAAAAATAACGTTAGCAATAGAAGGAGCTAAGAGCAAAACATTTCAAGCTTTAAAAACTTGTGAAGTAAAGAAGGGAACCCAGACATTTCTTAGGATCTTTGTCACTCCAATGCATGTCATATGCTAAATAGAGTGTTTAAATAAATATCCAAGTGTTGAGCTAAGATAAAACGAATAAGCAAGGAATTCCTCAGAAAAAATATATCATTGATTTTAGCACGCATCTCGCTAAACAAAAGATCATGATTTGCAAAGCTGCCCTAAAGAACTATAAGATGACAGAGACAAAAATTTTGACGTTGTAAATCTGCCCGCAGCAGCGCCGAATCAGTTTGCTTAGCAGCAGTTACCTGAAAATGTGTGAAAATTAGGAAAGAAACTGCTGGTGCTAAGCAACGGGCCATTACTGAACTGGTCCGCGCAGATGAAAGGCAAAAATTTAATTACAGCTTCTTATGGTCTGGGAACCTGCTCAGAAACGAACGCCCATAAACTCTTACAGTTGCACACTGGTGTCTGAAGGCAAACAAATTTCAGGTCCTGCGGCTGTCGATGCGAAGGGGTTGTTGAATATCACGCAGCAGATGTATCTGCAATAATGAGAATAGTTCTACAGTGCATAAGTTTTTGCTACTTGTTTTAATAAAAATTGTGAAATATGTCTGTAACGCTACTTCTGCAAACAATTTAGGAACCCCAAAATATCTCAGCAAGGGCAGCAACAAATATTCCCGGGACATATAAAACTACGCACGGAGTAGGTGGGGAATGTGGTTCAAAGAGTGAGGCCATGTGGACCAAAATTCCCGAATTGTGTGCCTGTTCGTTCTTGAGTGGTGTCACCACAGGAACATACACAAACACATGAAAGGCGAAACACAACGCTGGGATTATCAATTATAATCTTGTTAATGTTAGCGTTGTGATTCGTCTTTCATGTGTTTGTTCCTGTGTTGATGTCACCCAATCTATGTGCACACAAGCTCAGATACAAAGAGTCTTACTATAACAGTTTTCTATCACAAGGAGCCAAAACTGCTTCAAACCGCCGCAAAAAGTCCTCTGCTTTTTTTCTTACGCTAATAGTTCATCTTAAGACTGAGTGTCACATTCGACAATTTTTCTGGGACATTGGAGGTTATACGTGTTACTGTTTTAAAACGTTTGCCATCTTATGAAAAAAAAAGTTTTATAATCAACATCGCTCTCATAGAAACGAAATGTACTGTTTGCTTTAATGAAGTGCTTAGTTGCCAGCCATGCCCAATGGTTTTTGATGAATCATGTGATGAAGCATTCTGTGAAGCAACTTTACGGATATCGCCAGCTTCTCAAAAGTGGTATAAGCACCAAGAGTTTTAACTGCACTAAGATCTCCTGAATAGAATATATCGTCGTTTAATTGTTGTTTCAGGTAATGAGACGTTCCTATAGCTGACGTGTAGCAGAGGAGCCCAGCTTATTCCTGATCAATTCACAGTCAAAGCAATTGGAATATATGTAGTGGTGCGTATTTGACAGCAACTTCCGAAATTAAAATTGAGGATTTCTTATCATCGTTTTCTCTCTCATCAAAATGAAAAAAATACGCAGTCACAAATGCCCATATTACTATTCCTACCAGCACAAAACGAGAGGCTAAGGGGTGATTTCCAGCTATAAAGTGTATGTTGTGCGAGGCTGCAGCGATCATGACAAAGTTCCGTGCATATTGTTCGAAAATTCATGCAGATAGCGCTTCCTTACCTAAAATATTGCAATAAAAATGCTATTACAACTTCTGTCGCTTGAATGGCCTCAGAACTACTGTTTGACTCAGATTACTGGCGTCTAGCAAGTTCTACAAAAGTGCACAATTTCGTATATTTTGATTTGATTTTTTTTATTTATCACATACTGCGGACCAAAAACGGTCTAAGCAGGAGAGACACAGTACAAAACAATAGAGTACAAAACTTCGACCTTGAAAGAAAAAAAGGAAACATGACGACGAAACAAGTACTAAAAAGGACGACCAACACTTATACAACGCTAAATAGGCACAGGATTAAAGAAACAATACGCAGTGTCAACAACACAGCGCGTAATTTCAATCAACGGCTGAAATTACTCAAGGCAGGCAAGCAAAGGAGAATCATGAGGCAGTGCGTTCCAATCAGTAATCGTATTAGGGAAAAATGAATAGTTATAAGCATTCGTGCAGGCAAAAATGGGTTCAAAGTTATGTGTAGCTTATGACGAGATTTCTTAGATGACTGTTTAGTTATGAAATCCTGGGGGTCTATGCCTAGTTTTGAAAAATAAAAAGTACGAAGAAATTTAATTCGAGCCGTTTTTCTTCGTTCTCTTAAGCATTCAAGCTTTGCTTTTTGCAACATACTAGATGGAGAGTCTCGACGTTTGTAGCGGTTGTATATAAGACGCGCTGCTAGCCTCTGATTTTTTTAAATTTTTTTCTATATCTACCGCTGTGTGAGGGTCCCACACCATACGAGCATACTCCAAGGAAGGTCTTACTAACGCTTTGTACGCCTTGCTTCTCAGTTCACTTGACGATCTTCCTAATTTGTGTTTTAAGAAGCCACATTTTTTAAGAGCTGAATAGCATATGTTATCGATGTGCGCCGTCCATTTGGGCCTGATTGTAATTGTGGCGCCTAAATACTTATATTCCACGACTTGTTTAATCATATCACCCCCCATGTTATATGAAAATACCAGTTTTTTTATTACTATCACACGTATGCACAGTCTTTTCAATGTTAATCACAATATCACATTTATCACACCATTCTGCTAGTAATTTTAGACTTTCGTTCAGCTCCAGTTGATCCGTAACAGAATTTATGGTTTTAAAAATGACACAGTCGTCTGCAATGCGTATCGTTTAAGTCATACAAATTTTGGGCACATTTAAATTCCCATAAGTGATTTCCCGATGTTCGATTTTCCAGCCCTTATATTTGCCCCTTCGGGCGCTAATTGTCACCAGACGCTGCCTAAGTGCAGGTCGAACTAATCGCGCTAGGCAGCAGTTCGTAGCGTGTGCCTGGGAACGTTTATTCCAACGGCAGACCTCTCGAATCGGGCCTAAGACTCAAACACGTACTCCAGAGCTGTCAAATTTGAGCTTTTGTGGCAGCCAATTTAAACAATACAGGTCTAGGCTCACCTGGGAATTAAAGAGGTTTCCACCTATTTGCAAGCGTACATGGTAGGTTAGAAAAATACATGGTCATCATAGTAGCTTCAAAAAGACAATCGGCCGGACCGGGCACTTCATTAGGAAAGGCGTTAGTCATCTGGGCTGGCATAGCAGGGCTTAGGCAAAAACTCTACTTTATTCGGAAAGCTGCAGCATGACAGATGTCCCTGCCTATAAATATAGGCCGTCTAACGGCTCCATTTGAATAAACTCAGAAAAATTTGGATGCTCTTCTTATCCTTATATCCGTATAAAAAGGACTTCCTTTGAAGGCCGCATGACATCTCAAGTATCTCAAGTAGTTGTACTTAGAGACAGCGCGAAGAAACGCGGACACCACGAAGCAACGACACACACGAGCACTCGTGCGTGTCGTTTCTTCGTGGTGTCCGCGTTTCATCGCACTGTTTCTAAGTACAATGCATTACCAACTAGACCGGAACCTTGCTCAACTCAAGTAGGCCTAGCGCGAGCGCTCCGTCCCGCACCACCGCCAGCTTCGCCTCCTTCGTCGCACCCACATTACAGTGCAGGGAATAGTATAAATTCACAGCTATGTACCTGGCGCCTGTTCTGCTCTCGAATGACATTTATCGTCTCTTTAAGAGGTAATTTATTGCTCAGTATTCCGCCATACAGAGCTTCGTGCCTAGCATCACACTGCGCACCTGTGAACTACGCATTGGTGTTCGGCACTGGCTTTCTTGTTGTCCATAGTGCTCCTTTTCTGATCGCTCGTGCATTAAACACAAGATCCTATTAGCTTTATGTGCGGGGAAGAAAGTAATAAACAAAATGACAAAGAAGAGATACTGAAGTAGAACCAGCCACAGCATCGCACTGCTTTTCTTCAATCTTATTGCATATTAGTTATGTCTTTGTGACACGACTGAACTCAAAGACACTACTAAACGTGCAATGATGACTGCTTTGCTTCTGTATCAACGCTAAATAACTGCAGGATTGGGTGTTGAGTTTGAGCTTTACTTACCTTTAGAGGCGAAAGAGGAATCTAGGACAAAGAGTCAAGGCCTCACGAAGTAGCGGTTCTCCAATAGAGTACAGCAGTACGGGGCAGATATATTTAAGCTGAATAAAAGGTAAGGAAATTACAGGAAGCAAATGAATGTAGGCACAGAGAGTAGCTTTATTGTCATGACGCTGCACGCGGGGTTATGATTTTTTTCTTGCAAAGTCAGACAGCTAGAAAAACCGGACTTGTCCAAGACAGCAGTGATACATAGAAGTTTTCTGACGAAGGATCGCTTACAGCTGTGTTGAACTTGTACGTCTGTTGAGACACGCTGGTTAGAGTGTATGAGCTTGAACTCCTCACTTCGCAGCGAAACACAAACCACACAAACCACATAATTATTTTTTTATTCAGGAATCGAAATGAGGCTGCGGTGTTTGTTTGTATTTGAAAGAAGGAATAAACTTAAGCTATGAATGTATCGAAGAGTTCTACCACTTCCAGCCTGATTCAGAATGGTTTGCGTGAGATCAGGAAGCATTACTCTTGTCATTCATATTTGGCGTTCGCATAACTTAGAATCTTGAATTACACATCTCGTATTAGTCTTAATGTCCAATGATTTCGCACAAGCTTTGGATTTGAAACTGTTGAGGGTAGCGTTCCACAGGGTTTAAATAGATAATACCTCATAATAAGAAAATAATGCGTACTTTCGAAAATTTACACGTACGCTTGTGTATGTTGCTTGTTGACGTTAACTTTTTAAATTTTGAAACGCAATACAGCAGTTTGCAGTTTATATCTACTGTTTACAAACTGGTATCACAGTTGGGATGTTCTTTTTGTGAATTCTGCTGCTTACCTCTGCCAAAGTGTCCGCTCTAGGTTATTGTAAGCGGGGCCAGTCAAGCTACTTCTATGAAGCTATTTTCCTACCTTCCCAACCACATCTCAAATGGGAACAACTTTGTATTTTCTGTTAGATAAAGTAATCTACAGGTTCAAACTTGGTTGAGGCAGGCGATGAATAGCTTTGCTCGCATGGACGCAGAGGTAAGATCCACAGGTGGTCGATGTTATTCCGGAGCTCTCCACTAGGACACCGCTTTCTTCCTTTCATCTTTCACTCCCTCCTTTACCCCTTCCCTTATGGCGCGGTTCAGGTGGCCGCCGATATGTGAGACAGATACTGCGCCATTTTCTTTCCCCAGGAGACCAATTTTCATTTTCAATTTTTACCGCTACTGGACCGGAGACTGTACATAGTAAACAAGCGCCATTAATCTCCTATTAATCTCGCTTTATAAGACAGAAAGGAACAAAAATAGGCGCTTTATTGGAGAGGGACAGCATCTTAACCAAACTTTACCGGTCTCACAGCCAAACAAGAATTGATCAGACCGAAGATGCTTATCATTCTTCTTGGGCCATCTGTTCGTCTCGCATTTCATATCTGTACTCCATCATATTGTTACGTGGCGGCCAGCCAATGTCTGCCTCGACTTGCCTGGCTCTTCTCCCCGCCGTCACACGAGCGATCGCAACCAGCTACCTCACTGATGTCGCTGAGTTCCTCCAGCGCGACGTCATCGTCCATCACGGTGGTCCGCGTCACCTGCTCACAGATCGCGGCAGCTGCTTCGTATCCCAAGTTGCTGCTGACCTTCTCACAAACAGCCTGACCGAACCCCAGAACAGTACCTTTACCGACATGATTTCCATGTACGTCTCTCACCATCACCGTGACTGGGATATTAGCCTCCCAGTTGTGAGATTCGCATATACTTCCAGACGTCGCGATACAGCGGGCTACTATTCCTTTTTATCTTGTTTGACCGCGATCCTCTACTGCCTTTCAGCAGTAAAAAGCCAAGCGCATTTTGAACTTTATTGCGTTCGTTTAGACTAAAACGGCCCAATAAATTTTTCCTGGGATGGCAGCTGCTTAGTCGGCAATATAATTTACTGTGCAGAATTGACGTGTCCTTCGACAAGCTGAGCTCATTATTCAATTCAACATGCTTAGGAAAATAAACCAATTTAGAGCAGTTTAGTTCGAGTATGTTAAGCCTGAAGTGATCACCTCCAAATCGCGTCAGACTACTGCCCTCAATCGCCTCCGCGACCGCCTATGATCCAGATGCCATCACCCGCGCCGACGCCGCCCGTATTTCAGCTTGCCAAACGGTGTCCGCGTTCCAACACTCGCAGGAAACGCCCTCATGACTACCACTATCGCGACGTCAGCTACCCTCTGAGCTCCCTTGTCTTGCGGTGGGTCTTGCCCCACTGTATGGGACTCTAGAAAACTTTCACCCTGCACCACAACAAATGTTACGTGGCGGCCAGCAGAAGAATGAGGCGCGATGAACAATGGCAAAGAGAAGACTTAATGGCCGCAGGCCTAGCACGAGCGCTCCGTCCCGCACCACTGCCAGCTTCGTCTCCTTCGTCACAATATGTACTGTACAAACAGCGAATGATGCATAGCAGGAAGGACACTGCCCTAAAAGCAGCCCTGCGGCCAATAACTGGATTAGCAGAGAAATAGATTTTATGTCCGCCTTCAATCTGATTGCAATGCCAAAACCTTTGTGCAATGCTGTTCAGAGCGCGAGAGATTTATGGTTTAGGCTTTTCGCTCCTCGGGCCAGTTACCCTTTCGCCAGCGAGATGAACAGCACTACTTCATTAAAATTGTTTTTGAGACGAAATCACGTCCAGAAATGAGCAGTTATCCACGAATGAGCAAGAAAGCGCTCCACCTAATCAAAGCTGATTCTGTGCAACATCCCATACATCTGCAACGCCCCATAAAAATTTTCACAGACTGTTGAAAATTTCTCTTTGAAATATATTCTGGGCTGTGGTGCGCGATTAAGAAAAGTGTGACATCCTCGTCTTAATTAATGAACGTACCTAAATGCGAACATCTGTAAAACATCGCATTCTGCTTCTGAAGGATCGAGGAATGTTCTCGCGAGGGATAATTGACTTTATGCAGGCTCATGTGGTCTCGTTCTAAAATTGACCATTTTTATCTTCCATCGTACAAAGGCGCCAGCAACTGTAGTCTCCGAGATTGAAGAAGACAAATTCGGAATACGCTTATAGATGACCTTTGTGAGTTGACGGTTGGCCTATTTGCATAGCCCGTCCAAATTATCTTTTTTCTGTATCAAATTCTGCCACACGCCAAAGAAACATGGGCGCTGAGTCATATAGCAGCAGTGCGACTTTGACGTGCCAAGGAAAGTAATGCGGAGCCAGCAACTGAAAACAACGCGGTTTGTAAAGCTGCAAAGTTTATACAAAGGCGTCATTGGCAAAATGTCATGCAGAGTGCCAGATGCTGAAGCTCCCTATTATGCATTCACATTGGGCCGAATAATGTTTAATAATTTTAAACAATTTCATATACGCGAAGAAATATTGAGATCATATTTTATTCTGATCTGTAGACCAAGTATATCAGGCGGAAACTTTGACGCGTAGTCAGCTGCTTGACTTCCTACAAGAGTCGTAGCGCCGATGGGAGGTGGCTATTTGGCGACCCATTGCCGCAAGCGCAAAACAATGAAACATGGCGAAATAGTGGAGGAAGAGTGCGCCCCTTTTTTCTCAGCACTCGCGTGCTGAAGCGGTTCGACAAGCAGGTAGATAGGAAAATAATTGATGCTTTTTCTATCAATAAACCACGAGAGAAATGCGTGAGCCCCCCTTCAATAGCCCTGACGAGTAAAGAAATTGCTGATCCGGCAAAAGAACGCGCTTTAATCTGCAGTGAATTTACGGTTTTTTTTGTCCTCAATATGTAGGCGATAGCCAGCGATCGTGTTAAACAAATTTGTCTTGTGTATCGAGCATGCCCAGATGCGCATAGTGATTTCTTCTCATACGTGTGCAATAAACGGCATTTGAAGTCTAGCGTCTGTCCTTTGTGGCTGTGCTCTCTGTCCTTTGTTTGTATTTTAACTCTATTAAAGTGTCGCTGTCTGTGCATTAATTTCCTAATGTTGTTTTGTACCTTTTTCCTTACAATTTTCTGCCACAACGAATCTTTCATTAATTCGGTGTGCTAGTAATATTCGATTATGCTATACTGTTTAGGTAATTGGCGTGAACGTTTGCTCTAAGCTTAATACCAAGAAGTTCCAAAGCCGCTCTTTGCGCTGCATTTTCTTCATTCTCTTTAGCGAAATGATTCCCTTTGCATGGATACTCGGAGCTGCCATTATAAAGTACAGTATTTGCATATGCAATGCTCTGTAGATCAACGTTTAGTTTCAGTATACATGAAATTGTTTGCACGCCCCTGCATTTGCACTTCGCCGCTTTTTTTTTTTTGCACAAGTGGGCATGCTATTCCTGAGTAACGTGTGCGATGTGGAAGCAGTAAGAATGCCTGTAAAGACACTTTGTTTGTATGTACTACGCAGAATATATGAAGCTATTGCAGAGACATCACTAAAAGCATTTCTGTGGTGTAGTCAGTGTCTGTGAGTGTTTCACTTGCCTGCTCCGCAGAACAAAAATGCAGCAGGGGCATTTATAGGCAGCATACGTTTGGCGCACTGATGCGCCACGCAACCGAGAACGTGCGGGCCGGGTCTACCCATGCATAGCCGTGCTTCGGGCTTAACGGTGTTTGAGTAAACGAAATCCTGCAGGTTGTTCGAACCTTTAGGAGCTTGAACGCTTAGGGGCTTAGGCTTTCAAGTTTCCTTGGCGGAGGCAACACACTACTTTCGAGTCCACTCTCCGTAGATGTCCACTCTCCGTAGGAATGATATTATTTTGCTGGTAATAACATTCACTATATGTCTGACGTGAAACAGTGGTATAGGTGCATCTGTCTGAAACGAGGAAAAGGAAATATGCATAGTAGCCTTTAAAATCGTACTCTTTTCTGAACAGTTGAGCATTAGCTTTATTATGTTACGATTTTCTTATTGAGAAATGCAACCTCATTGTATACGGAGTAATCTCGAAAACACAATAAAAGAAATATCATAAATATCGAAACATGTCACACGGTAATACCAGTGTAATATTATGCACTGAAATATATCACATTCACCTCCCATACAATAGCTACTGGGAAGGAGAAACTGCGAACGACAGAAATGACTTTGAAAAGCATGTAAAATACACGGCTGCATTTTATCAACTATGTTACGCAAAGAATTAAAAGAAATGCAATGCTCCTTCATAAACAATGGAGAAGAATACAAGGTAAGTTATTGTGACACACAGTCCTTAAAATCAGTACTGCTTGCGAGTGTTCCTTCTTGGTCTCTCCGGTGCCAAACTAGATTCTTGAGTCCGCAGTCCAGGTTCCGAAGGCTGCCGTTGGCGTCGGTTCCTAGGCGGAACAGCTGGGGTTGGCCCACTTTCATCTGGGAGCACTGAACTCTGGGCACGCAAGGCAGGAAGCCCATCTTGCCTGCCCACAGATAAATCATTTGGACACTGAGCACTCGTGCGAGAAGGCACATCACACCCGCTAAGAGGTAAATCACTCGCATCACTGTGGAGGTGGGACGACATGGATTGTCCAGCTGGTGGCCGTGAAGAAATGGTGAAGCAAGTTCTAGCGTCTGAAGACTAAGGTACCGATGATGCATCAGAAGGCTGCCGAGGCGACACTGGGCCCGGTGAGCCTTGATCCTGTGCACAAGTTTTAGAATCGTAGGAAAAAGGTAACTAAAATAAATCAATATGTTCATCCTCTTCCCGATTCATTTGTCTCGGTATGTTTCCCAGCTTGGAAGCCTTCGATAGCTTGCCATCATTTCTGCGCTATGATCCTGGACCATGTTGAATGACCTCCCGTGGTTCGGAGAAACGTCCGTCTCCGCTGAATTGAATCAGCGAGTTAGCAAACTTTGATAAAGTGCCCTAGCAGAATTCTGGGTGGCCGTTCTCTACGTTTGTTATCCGCATATACTTTCATCATCATGTGTTTCTTCTCCATCCTTTTCCTCAAATCTTGTAAAGCTAGATATGGCTTGTCAGCAAACAATGACGGAAATGAAGGAAACTCAAGAATATCTTGCTTTGTACGATGGCAACTACCAAGAAGAAGAACTGCCGGTGCCACCCGTGGTGTGGCATAAGGTGTATATATATATATATATATATATATATATATATATATATATATATATATATATATATATATATATATATATATATATATATGCATGCCGAAATACAGTGCGGTGGTGGTTTTCAAAGTGCGATGTTCTAGTGATGAGGGTTGAATAAAAGATTTTAAAGTTCTGTTGAATATTTCAATTTACCTGTTTGCCTGTGGGTGATATATTGAAGAATGAGCTAACTTGATAGCCCTTTTACTCAGAAATTGCTTAAATTCCTTTGACATGAACTGAGGGCCTTGATCGGATACTATCTCTTCTGGATAGCCTTCATGGGCAAAACCATCGAGTAAGAAATCGGTAATATATGTAGTAACATTATCTGTCAACTTCACCTCAGGTCATTTCTAAAAATAATACTTCACCTCAGGTCAATTCTAAAAACAATCAACTAAAGTGATGGCATAGCGACAATGTCGAGGCGCTCGCTCAAAAGGGCCGACTAGGTCGATTGCCAACTTTGCCAAGGCTTCTCTCGAAAAGGAACAGGTGGCAAAGGCAGAACAGATGTTTACGCCGTCCTTATGTCATGAACGGTAGTAGTTAGAATGATCCCTTCCTCCGACGCGTATGCCGTAGCATGGAATGTAATCTTCCTCTGACGTGTACTCTTGCACTTCGTCCACAATACAAGCAATTTCTCCTTTGCGCAGGACATGTAGGTGCCGACGCTATGTGACGATCCTATCCACATCTGTAGCAGTAGCAGTGTGGCATGTTGGGCGGTGCGCGTCTCTTAGCTTTCATTGACGGAACGTTGTCGGAAATGTTGCGTTCGTTCGGAACGCTGGCTGTGACGCTATTGAAGCTGCGTCTGCCAGTAGACGGTGCAACGACGCGTTGTTGCGCCCGGCGTCTTGAAAATCGCGAACCTTAAGGACGCATAACGCTTGGCGCTCTTGAAATGTGGTAGAAGACTGCGGATGAGTTTTCGGAAACGGAGGCATAGTTTCTTGACGTCCCAGACGAACTTGACGAAAAGACGAAACTTCTCCTTGAACTTACGTAGGAACTTGTGGTAACGATGGCGTTGATTGACGCTGTGAACGAACTTCCTGTATTTTTGCTGAGACTTCTTCAGCGTCGCGAGCCGTTTGCACATACCGCAAATCAATATTCGAAGCTATAGTGAAGGAGATATCAGATTCTTCTAACAAAAGGCTTTCGCGAATACGCAGAGATGAGACGCCAGTCTCTCAACGCTTCATCTGTCTTACAATGCTTCTCAAGATCTGTATCTTAATGCTTCATCTGGAGACGCAAAATTGGACACGTTTGCCACATCTCGGAGTGCGGCTATGTATTCTGTGACCGACTCATCTGGCTGCTGCAGGTGTTTATAGAATTTACGTCGTTCTATAACCAATTTTGTCAACACAGAAAACTCTTGGGCAAGTAATGCCACTGCAGCCTGATACACACCTGGCAGTGTCTTCCGTCTCTGTGGACGCTGGTGCTGGAAGCGACGCAAGCTCCGGTTGCGTCGTAGCACGTGCAAAATAAATTCGGCGCCCTTAGTTCTCTAAATTGGATTTCAACAATGATTTCGTGTTTTCAGGTGACGCTGAAGAATCTCCAGATAAGTTCAAATAAAGTTTCAATGCTCGTATTCATTGTGCCCAAGGCACCGCCGGGTACCCCGCTCTCTGAAGGAAAGGCGCAGGTGCATGGACGCCGGAGAATCTTTGCGTAGCGTTCGACTTTTTATTTTTCGTTGATAATCTTGCCCAGAGATTGTATTTCTCTACTAAAATCGTCCCTCAATTCAATTTTAAAACGTCATTGCCAGAAATGACGCATTGGCCTCCCGAAGCAATGCTAAATATGGCTGTTAGCTTCCTCAATTGTCGGTTACTAAAATGGCAGTGGCATCCAGGTTTCTCAATGGCCGGTCATGAAAACGGCGGCAGCTTCCCGGCTCCTCCAAAGGCCGGTTACGAAATGGCAGAGGCCTCACTGCCTCCTCACTGGCCGGCTACAAAATAACACTGGCCTCCTGAATTGCTGCTAACGAAAATGCTAACTCAGTACAACGTACTTGCGGTTCTTCATTCCTTCCGCATTGAATAGTAAACTTGAAAGTTGGCGGCCTCCCGGTCTTCACGATTGCCGCTTACAGAAAATGGCGGCCAACGATTTTCCTCCTTCCTCGTCTGCGCAGCAACAGGGCCCGAATTACGGAACTCGCTCTAAAGTTATAGAGCGTTACGTCAAAATGACGACAGCATGACGACAAGGCGAGACGTCCACGCGTGACGGAATGCGGAATCAACCAATGGCTAGTAGGTTGCCGCCCCGGAAGAGTTTATTTGCACGACAAGAGGCCTATTTGAACGGCAAGGAGCCGTATGCTAACTTTTTTATAAGAACACGCAGTGAATAAAATAAACATTGTTTTATTCTTTCATAAAAGTGTATTTTACTCTCACTGGCATGAAGCAAGACAAGAAGAACATTCACTTTTGCAAATAACTGCTTTCGTGGGCAACTTTTCTTGCCATGAGGGCGCGCTGGCAGATGCAAACAGTGAACATGGCGGCCTTCAAGAAATCAGCTGATCCCACGGCTAGTTTCTGCATTTTTTACGTGTCGTCTGAAATCAAGGTTCTATTTCGTTGTCCAAAGTGCGCGGATAACAATTATCGAAGCCAGTGAAGGTCACGGGCCTCCTGAAAGGAACCTGCACGAAACGTCGGGCCCGAAAAGCGACGAAGACAACTTGAGGTAAGCCTGTGTTATTGGTTTAAAGATGCCATATTCCAAGCATATGATTTGGGTTCTGTTTCTTTTCCTTTAGGAAATACAAGACGTCCACGAAGCCCGGCTTGTTGGATAAAATCAACTTTTCTGGCCTCATAAACGTCTGGCACAAATGATTCAGTTGGGAAGGAGCAAGAACCAAGCAAGGCGGTTGGGCACACACAACTTTGCTTGTTTTTGTTCGTTCTTGGCTGTGCTATAAGTTGCTGCAGCGCAGCACACGCATATGTTCCTGTAAAAACATATTAGCCCGAACTCAGCGCAAATGTTTTTTCCTGTCATTCCCTGCTTTCGAAAAGCGGAACTATTGCCTGTTTGTTTTCCCCGCGGTGTTCGCTGCTGCAATTCTCTAAGCGGGAATTGTAATCTCGAAATGGCGCCAACACGAAGAATGCCGAGCGAGCAAGAGCTAATCGTAATAGAGGTTATGGAGAGCCATTAGCTCTTGGCTCGGGCTTCTGCCATAATAACAAACTCATACACAGCTTTAGTAAAACGGTATGATGCAACAATGTTAATGACTCTCGTTTGTAGATCCATTTACAACTTCAAACGCAGCTATGTTGGCATCATCGTTTGTGATACTCGTGAGTCTTGTACACGTAACATGGTTTTTTACTCCAGTAAAATCTACGAAGAGCCATGTTTTGTGTAGCACTTGCTGTGCATTCCACCAGTTATGTAATGTGTTTCAGCAAAGTGCAAACCAGGGCTACATCGGGCCTACAAGTATGCACAACATGCCATACCTGTGATTATTAGCATTCAAGCTGACAGTCAAGATGAAGTTTTTTATTAAGGGCAAACAGCACGTAAGACTTAGACGGAAAGCAAAGCAAACATAGGACGAGCGCGCATCCTGTGTTTTCTCTGCTTTCCGGCTATGTCTTTCGCACTGTTCGCCTTAAAAATGTACAGCCAACACGCCCGTTTGACAACAGTGTAAGATACAACTGTTCTTGTGCAATCTCTGCGCAGCACTCGACAAGGCATATGCAAATCACTGTTGATGCTGCATGCTTTTGCTTCCCTGCTGTGTGTTACATTTGGGAAACTGGTATGAACAGCTGTGGCGAAAAAAAATATTGTGACCAATGAATAAACGTGGCGCGAAAACAAACGCTTTACTGGTGCCTAGCAGTCTCCACACCACACTTTTCCTCGTGCACATTCATCAAACACATAGTGACTGCAAGCAACTGTTTGCCTAAATGGGCAGATCGACGTAAACAACGGCGAAAGACGGTGTACGAGGATGCATTTCACTTGCTGGACGAGCTGTTTCGGCGTGTATTTTGACTTGAGAAGGAGAAAGTGCAGTAGCTGTGCGGCAAGCTTGCTGATTCACTGAAAGGCATACTGGTGACCACTGTCCGTGGAGCAGCAGTTGGTGTGTGCACTTCATATCTTGCCACTGGAGGCATTCACGCACACGTAAGAAAAAGTAATCTACAAATGCTGGAATGTGGCTACCCGTGGCCAAGGGCATCATATCACACAGGGGCTCACGCACTAACACAGGGCAATGGCACTGGCCGTAGCAAGAGTGGCTGCGACAACTCGCCATACCAGCACGGTGAGTCATTGCAGCCACAGCTGCCAGATGGTGTAGGGCTTACTGCCGGTGGTGCTGCTGTTGCCGCTGCTGCTGCCGCTGCTGCTATCGCCGCACCATCTGCAGGTGTGCTTGCCTCTGCGGACGGGTTGTGCCAAAGAGGCCAATGATACGGTCTCGCATTGCTCTACCACGCAGGTAGGTCATGCGGGATCCTGTCCCCGCCAAGTACCCGGCAAGCAGAGGTGGCCCATTGTTGTCAGGGTCATCAGTAGTGTCGTCTTCTTCTGCAGCCAGGGCTTCTTCAAGACAGATGTTGTACAACGCAGCACACGCTGCAATGATGACCACCGCCCGTTCCGGCTCGTGGTGGAGTGTCCGGTACCTTTGAAGGCACCGGAAGCGGCTTTTGAGAACACCATTGCAGCGTTCAACAACACATCGCGTTGAGGCATGTGCTGCGTTGTACTGCCCTTCTGCAGTGTTTGCACCAGGATGCCCTGACACTGGTGTGAGCAGCCACGGCTCCAGTGGATATGCACTGTCTCCTGCACGACCAAAATTTGCAGTGAAGTGTGTTGTTGCCTATGTAATAAATTATTCATACCAAGCAGCTCAAAACCAGTATGCTGAACCAGAATTCAAAAGCATGCAGAAGATTCATGACTAAGGGGTACCTCTGTAAGCACAGCCTTCTAGGTTTATGATGTACTGTGATATCCTACACGACAATAACGATGTGCACACCTCTTTTGCCTTGGTGTTTTACGCTTGAAATAGGATTCACTTTATAAAAATGTTTCTTGTGCCTCTGCACCAGCCATAACAGTAAATACACAAAAATAAATACGATACATCATACTGTTGCATGTCATCCATGTTATAACCCGCCTCATTTAGGTATGAGCCGCTGCTGCAGCTTAATACGTGCTGTCGAAGTGGCCCGATGATCAATAGGCTGCTGACCCAGAAGAAACTCTCCATCCTCCAGCAGCCCGTGCTCCACCTTCCGACGCAGCCGTGAGTAGCGCCAAGAGAAGGCATCGTGACAAGACCCCGGGCAGCGAGGGTCGATTGCAAGGATCTTCATGTTCGCGTCGCAGATCTGCGAGAAACACAGGCAGACAATCTTGGACGTGAACTTCCATTGTCGAGGTCGCGGCTTTCGATCCCATGCGGTCAGAAAACCAGCCTACTCAATATCATGGTGTTTATCGCGTAGTATCCTTTGTGGCTCCTGAATGCTGCCCGGTTTGCTGGGTCTCCCCGCGGCGCTTGTATGGCAATCAGCGTGCTGTCGACGCAGCCGACGACGCCGGGGATGGTGCTGCAGGGAAGGAAGGTCGCCTTCGCTTCCGCTGTTACATCGGGGTACGCCGGGAAGCCCTCCCATCCCTACTGTGCGCCGACTTTGCAGATGGCCTCAGCCACACGCTGCACGCACTTGCTCACCGTCGGTTGTGCGAGGCCGATGGTCTGCTCGTTGCCGACGCACACTTGAAAGCCCCCGGAGGCAAAAAAAAAAAACGGAGAGCGCACAGCACCTGCCGCCGCACCGACAAAGCGGTCGTCCGTATGCCTCGCAGTTCGTCTGCAAGTTCGCCGCACAACCACTCCACTTTCTCCTTATCGAGTCGAAATAACCGACGGAACAGCTCGTCCGGAAAGTCATACGCGTCCTCGTACACCGTCCTTCGTCGTTGCTGGCGCCGACGTTACCGCCTCCGCCACCAACAAATAGCAGACGCCGCCGCCGCCGCCATTTTCCCTCTAAAACTCTTTAAACCAACTCTTCGCGGTCGCAAAAAAAAAACAGTCTAAAACAGCGGGCATAATTAGGTGTGCAACGTCATGCGTTTTTTCTTGTCCGTGACGCCATTGCAGCTTCCCGTGACGCAACTTTTCAAAATGGCGCCGGCGACCAATAGGAGCGGGCATTTTAGAGCGCTCTCAATTGTAGAGCGGTCTGAGCGAGTTCCGTAATCCGGGCCCAGATTGCACGCAATGGCGGTAACTGCGTAGGTCCGCTAGGCTTAGCGACCTCCTCAAGCGGCTGAACTCGAGGCGTCTCAAAACCTAAGCTCGCTCATTTCCACGAACGCTCCTCACACGCCTAAGAAACGCCGGTGATGAACGCACTCACTCGCTTTTCATAGCTTCAGTACTCCGGGAGAACGCGGCTTCCTTGCAGCGGCCCGGTCCTCGATGACGACGTAGGAGGAGGCAAGTAGACACTGAAGTCGTCCGATGAAGAAGTTGAATTCGCCTCAGGAAACAGACCGTCAAAAAAAGAATTGAAGACGACGGGACGTCGTCATATTAATGTTGAACTAACTCATGACAGCCAACTTACGCTAGGCCAGTGGGAGTAACGAATGCCGTACTCGTCGCCAGTGTGGTGCCAGCCTGGACGGCCACAAGAAGTGAGTTCAGACTCAGAACAACATGCCGAATGACGTTTTATTGATGGCGGGATGGGCTTTCCATAGATCGATCACGTTACAATCCAATGTGCAGATGCATATAGACAAGGCCTAATCCAATTCAATTGGAACCAAACTTAAACTGAAACTCAGGACACAAGAAAGCGCAACAACGTAATCTTCTATTTGAGCGACGTCGCAAACATTTGGTTCCGGAACCACGAGGCTGATCTTCGAACTTGGACTAATTTAAAAACGACGTTTGCAGAAGTTTTTGCCCTTCCCGCAGTACGCAAACTTTGCCATGAGCAATGTTTGCGCGTTCGAGCTCAGCATGCGGGTGAGAGCTTCCCCGTCTACGTCGCAGATGTAGTCGATCTCTGCTAGCGTGTCAACCCGTCTCTGTCTGAGACCGACAAGGTCAATCATATTGTGAAAGGAATTGATGGCGACGCTTTCCACATGCTGGTGGCGAAAGTTCAACAACCGTATACCCCGTCTACAACCTCTGCCAGGGCTATGCCGAGTTGCGCAAGCAACGCCTTGGCGCTCGTCGCTCACCCGTCGTGCCTGGCGAGTCCATATCCAGCCCTGCCGTCAACAGTGACCTGTTGAGTCAAATGAAATACTTCGTGCGTGATGAGGTGGCCCTGCAGGTTTCGCTCCTCTCGGGCGCACACTCTTCGTCCCAGGTCCTGACTCCTGAGTTACGGCACACACGAGGTAGTCGATGCACTTCCAGTTCGTCGGCAGCCGGTTCTCAAGTCGACCTTCTCGCGATGCATCCCGCTTCCGTTGTTGCATCTTTGGGCTACGGTGCAACCGTTGCTATGCCTCCTACTCCTGTGTCTGGGCCTCTCACATATGCCGAAGTCGTCGGATGCCCATCGCAGCCGCAGGCCTTGGCATACGTTCCCGCATCAGTGCCTTCGCCTGTTGCTCCCCGATTCCACCCAGCACCGGCTGCTCACAACCCTTCGTGCACGGCAGGTAAGCGGCCGGTTTGCTACGCTTGTGGTCTACAGGGCCATGTCGCGAGCGTCTGTTGCCGTACTCCGGAAAATGTTGGTGATGCCGGAGGCACAGCTGGTCGGGACAGCTGACGTTACAGTGCACTGGAGGTCGTAGGCACTCGGCAAGTCAGTTTATTTCAGGAAGTTGTCTTTTAAGCGAAAGCTTCATTATTCCCCTCCGCATCTTCTTCGCCGTGCGCGCCAGTTTGACCTTGAACCGACGAGAAACCACGTTACAGCTATGACGTCACTCGGCTCTGCTGCCGCCGAAACCGAGCGCTCACCTCTGTTTGTGTACGCCGTTGGCATTCATTGGGTTCATTGGCGTTGGCGTTGACAAAGTCATGGACTTTGATGATTTTGAGTAAACAAAGGGCGCATAACTGGCTCCCTGGTTCAGGGGACACCTCAATCGCACTTTGAAGTACGCGGCGGTGGTGAAAGATGTGGGCTGCATGCATTAGTTTAGCTTATGAAGGGCTTATTGTCTCAAAGACACTGAGGCTATGTGGGACGCCGCAGTGAAGGGCTCTGGCAACTTTGACCGACTAGGATTCTTGAACGTGCGCTGACATCGCACAGTGCACAGGCCGCTTGAGTTTCGCCTCCATAGAAATTCGACCACCGTGGTTGGGATCGAACCCGCGTGTTTCGCATCAGCCGAGAGCCATGACCACTCAGCCACTGCTGTGGCCCATTAGTACTGACCATGTTGTGGCAGACACTTGGCACTGCAGCCAAAGGCCGCACCGCGCATTGGGTGACCAAGCTCTCACGATCGACAATTAATTTGCACCTGGCAAGGTGGCAGGGTGGGCGCGCTGTCTATCTTTTGTGCGGAACGCACTCAGCGTTACAGACGCCAAGCCGCGTCTACTTGCCCGGTACACCACAGGTTTCGCTCTCTAACCAGGTTCAGTAGTAGTTAAACGACAGCAAAATTTTTTATGACAACATGCCAAGCCAGGTCGAGACCAACACGGACAAACAAGTCAGTCAGAATGTCGATGGATTAAATGTTGTCACTAGGCTGAAGCGGCGGATTTTAAGGCGCTCGCAAGCGGCAAACTCGCAAGCGGCAATGTAGCGGCGGACAAAGCAATAAAGACTGGGCCAAGGAGAACCGTCTGCGCACGCTTTATATGCTTGACAGGCTGAGATGCCCTGGAGTTGTAGCATCATGATGTTCGGAGAGTACAGTGGATTAGAGGGGCCAGGACGGCGAGCAAAAGCTGGTGCCATTTGGGCGCGTATTGCGTCGCTATATATTATCGTGAAGCAATACGAACAGGTTGAGAGAATGATCAGAATCATCGTTACGGAGGCGGTAGGGCACGGAGGTGGATCACGACGCTCTTCAACGCCGATGCGAGGGAAGTCCGTTATGGCTAAAACGCAATGACTGGCATCACGGTTCAGTGGTTCTGGAGAATCGACGGAATAACAGACAAAGAGTTAGCACCTTGATGCAGCCAGCCTGACTTGCAGACGACTGTAAATGTGTATCCTTGCATGCTCGAGGCCCGACAATCTAGACGACATGAGAAAGATGCTACTACCAACACAAGTGTGGTTAAGTTTACGATTTTTAACGCCCCAGAGTGACTCCGGCTGTGGGGACACCATAGTGAAGGCCTCCGGGTAATTTCGACAACCTGGGGTTCTTTAACGTGCACTGACATTGCACAGCAAAGAGGCCTCTAGCATTTTGACTCCCTCTGTGCATGTGAGTGCCACTGCCAGTAGCGAACTCGAGTCTTGCGTGTATACAGAGGAGAACCATAGCCACTGCGGCTAACAGTCACTGCGGCTAGCCACGCTGAGGCTAGCCATGCTGCGGCTAACAGCCAAAACAAGCCATGGCGGTCTATAGCTGTGTAGACAGTTCTCACAAACCTATAAGGGCGGAGCTCCGTCAACGCCGAAACAAGTGTAAGGCACTCACGCTTCATAATGGAATAAATACGTTCGAGGTGGGGCGATGGGGGGTGGGGGGAGGGGGTGGCTGGTAGCAGAAGGCTGGTGTAGGGACTCACAGGGTCGTGATCGTGCTGCTGCGGCGCAAGGATGGCGAGAGTACCATGACCACTGCGGCTTCTCTGCGAAGTTCAGTAAGCGCAGAAGGGTTGAATTGGCCAGCATAGGTGGAGCAGTGAAAGGCCACAAGAAGCGCTTTGAAATCTCGAGCTTTTTCAATGTCCCAAGCGCAAGGCACATCCTTCTTGAAGTGATCGGTAAGGGGACGTTCAGGTATGTGATGTTCTGCATGAACGGGGGAAATGCGAGCAGAGCCTGAAGAAACAGCGCACGCCGCTTGTGAAGCGTGGAGAAGGAAATCACGTACGGCAAGAAATTTGCCAGGATTGAGCTAGACATCAGTAGCATCAACCAGATTGCCGAGGACATTAAGTTGGTGCTGGCCGAAGATGCATTTCATGAAGTTCAGTTGGAGACATGAGAGGTGCAAGATGTCAAGGGTATAGTTGTCTTTCGAACGTGGGGGAGAAAACGACCCCGCCATCTAGACAGCACAAGCATGTAGTCCGCTCGAAGCCAAGCTGGCGTAAGTTTATCAGCTCGAAGGTTACAGGAGCGTTCAGAGGGCAAAGGGCATGGCTTTTAAGTGGTAGAGGCTATAAGCAGTGACAGAGGTGGCCTTCTCAGGATGCTTTTTGTCAACAGCAGTTTGCCAGTAGCCCGAAAGCAGATCGATGGGACAAAAATGATTGGCGGTTTAGCAGCGCTAAGCATAAAATGATGCGCAAAACCACAGTTGACTGCAGGTACACTAACCGTACACCACCACCGCGCCTCCGCTATGTACACCAATGCGCGGTTGAGTTGTCCGCTGACCGACGGAGCCCGATATGCGCCTTTCCTTTCCTCAAATTCAGAGAAATTTAAATCTTTATCGGCTTTTTGTAAAGGAACGGAGCATTATTGCCCCAACTTGTACGTGGACGCCACCGCTATTCACAGCCCGATTTAACAGTTCAATGACACAGTGAGCCAGGTGCACTTCATCCCCAGAGGCCTAAAAAAATGCAGCGGCACACCACTGCGACCCGGGGAGTTTGGCTAGAAATGCTTTCGCACAAAAAAATGGTACCAGTCAGGCAGGTGATGGCGTCATTAATCCTCAAAACAAGGCAGGCGTCTTCCTTATGTGGTTAAATAGCGTGGTAACCGACACAGAAGCGCCAAATTCAGTCTTTCTTTTTGACCAACACCGAAGGGGAGTCCCAAGCACTGCCTAAAGGCTTGATAATGTTGTTCGCCAGTATCTTGTCCACCTGTCTCAAGATTGCCTGATGCTTACCAAGAGAGGAGAGATAGGGCCTTGGAAGTATGAGGCTCGCACCGTCCATATCAATGCGATGGTTCACGTTAGAAGTTTGGCCGAGCGAGCAGTTGCTGAAATTGAAGACATCATTGCAGGAAACTAGAAGGGTGAAGAGGTCGCGAGCGTGATCAGGTGGCAAATCTGCCGTGATCACTTCAGAAGTAGCGTCCAGACGTGAACCGGCACGTCGGGGCGTTCAGGGGCACCAGCCAGAGGCCTAGGTTTGAGTGAAGAAACTGCTTTCCAAAAAAGGAAACAGGTCAAGTGAAGTTCAGAATCGCGAGAGACGTTATTCCGGCATAACCGCCCTGATCGCCACCGTCAATCGCCCCTCTCTTGCAATTCTGAACTTCAGCCTAAAAGGGGCGGTATTTCGTTACATACAAGGGCATGCTTTTGTTCGAAGCTCATAACAGCGGCTTCGTCGTGCGGTGAATGGGTGTGGGGCGGAATTTCACAATGCAGCGGTGGCACCTTAACAGTAGAGTCCGTTTAACGCTCATCAGGTATAAATAGCGCCGAGCGCTACAAAGGGATTTCAAAGCTCGTTTCCACGCTGAATGATGTTACTATATTCGGCGGATATTTCAATTTGCGCAAAGTTGAAGGGAAGCATGCAAAACCTATACTTACCGAGCAATCTACTTTGGCATTAGTGATTACAGAATTCGTTGCAGTTAAAGATCTAACTCAGCACGTAAAAGAGCCTGCTACACAGCAGTACTCGAGATCTTCCATTGTTGATTCAGTTTTATCAAACACAACATAACTTGTGGATAAAGCATTAATAATTTCTGGTCGAAGTTGTCATGAATGTGCCTTTCAGCTTTGCACTCGGTCACTTGCATGAACCATTCATGAACAATCAAGGAAACTTTTTTTTTAAAACATGGATGACTATGCATCCTTATCATGCGATCTTTCTTCTTGCCAGATTCTTTAAAGAACAGTCACCAACGGGACTTTCAAAGCGCTTGGATGTTCTTTAAAGCAAATTGGAATTTCTTGTTGATATGCACTTACCGCCAACAGTGCTGGCTTGAAATCAACGTAATGATAATCGGGATATCTCTAAGCGCCCCCGTCAATGAGGGAATACTGTGAGGAATACCACCTACCGAGAGAACCCTAGCCAGAAAGTACGCGGTCACTGCTCACATTACGTGGCCATTTGCTATCCTCACCAGAATATCGTCAAGTGCACTGCGAAGTGATCAGCGTTATGCAGATTTTCCATCTGTCACCAATGTGCACTTGATGCGAGCGATTTCAGCCAGCCTTACAGCGTACGGCAGTAGCGGTTTCCGCCTTTCCAAATGTGCGCTGATTTTTGTGACACCATTTATAGTTGAAATAGAGCCGGTGGTAGTAAAACGCCGCTCGGCAACTTTGCTAATTGGTACAAGCGCCTCGAGGTGTTGTTGGTGAACTGCTTTTGACGCACTCCGTCTACCGTGATGTGTTAGTGGGCTGATTGTCAATCAGCCTTTCTGATCGTTTCTTGTCCTGGGACTAGCAAGCCGTTGAAAATTGAAAATTGGTTCTTGGGGAAAGAAAATGGCGCAGTATCGGTCTCACATCTTGGTGGACAACCGAACCGCGCCTAATGGAAGGGGTAAAGAAGGGACTGAGAGAAGAAAGCAACAAAGAGGTGCCGTAGTGGAGGGAGAGAGAGCGAACAAAACACCTTTATTTCCTTCAAAATGGTTGAGGTTCACACCTCACGGAACGCACGCAGACGTCCGGGGGGTGTCCCCCACCGCGCGCTAAGGACCAGTGGACAAACTTTGCCTCAGCCACAGTCGCCAGATGGATTATGGAGGCTTGTAGCTTTAGATTGGGGCATCGTAGCGTGGTCTCCCACTGTTTTATTTCTGAATTTGCCGTGTCATTGGGAGTGTGTGCATCCCATATTATATTATCTAACGTGCCTACGGCGCCGCAGAATTTACCATTTAGCGTCTCGCTCGTCTCTCATCTGAGTCATGCTTCTCCATAACGGAGACATGCCGTTCCCTGCCTTCAGGTGTCGCCAAGTGCGGGCCTGCGAAGGACCGAGGGCTCTGTCGGGGTAGCGTAGACCCTCCTTCCTAGCTTGAAATATTCGGTTATTTCGTGGAATGAATGCAGGGTGTCTTGAATCGCTAACGTCTGGCAGCGCCGCGGCTCCCCGGAAGAGAGATGCTCGGGCGAGCCTGCGCGCTGCCTCGTTGCCGGCCAATTCTGAGTGAGTTGGTGCCCCTGTCGAGCGTTTCTTCTTCTAAGATATCTCTCGCTTCTAGCGATATTCTACCTCTACTGTAGTTCCTGATGGCTGCCTTACTAGCGCTAACCAAGTATCTGGACTTTTTACTGATGCAAGTGAGCACTGTCTCTACTTCTTTCGCGGATGTGACACCTTCGCAGGTGCCCGTTTTAAAAACCGGGGCTTCACCGAGTCCGTCGACAACGGCGGATGCAGAGTTACCGGGTCTTTCTAGCGCGGCGTCTGTGTACGCTACTATTTCGGGGGTAGCCCACCCAGTTTTGTCGCCAAGTACTTAGCTCCATGCTTTCTCCTCTACTCGTCGTGCTGAGGGTGCATGTTCCTCTGGAATTTGGTCGCCAAGTACTGAGCTCTGTGCTTTCTCCTCTACTCGTCGTACTGATGGTGCATGTTCCTCTGGATTGCGGTAACAGTGAGGAACTTTCTGAGTTGCGCCCGAATGTCCACTTTTTTTGCACCTCAATCGATGTGCAGAACCACCCATTCGAGGACCTGCCTTCCTTCCTTAGTTTGACTGAGTCTTTCTAGCTGGGCGGTTCGCGTCGCCTCAGCAAGTTCTACCCAAGTTTTGCTTACCCCAATTTGCTGAGTAGCTCTTTGGAGGTGTCGATTGGGAGCCCGAGGGCTCTGTTTACGCATTTTCATATGGGGGTGTCTAGTTTATCCCTCTCCGCCTTCTTTATGTCCAGGAATAGGGTGGCGTAGCAGATTCAACTCAGAATAAAGGCGTTGACTAGCCTTAGCAGGCTGCCTTCTTTGAGTCCTTTCTCTCTGGACGATATTCGTCTGAATATACCCACCACCTGGTCGGCGTGCGACGCTAGTTTCGCGCTGGTGGTGTGGTTGCTGCTTGTTCCTTCATTTATAATGCTCAAGATGCTAATCTCTTTAACCTGCGGAACCTCCGCGCCATCCACCACCGCATTATTGTCCCTCGGGGGGGGGGGGGGGGGGTGTAGTACTCTTCCTAGCGCTCGCGGTGTGACCACCACCAATTCTGATTTTGGTGGCAAGCAGCTGAGTCCCTTACTTTTAGCGTTAGCGGCAATAATGTCGGCGGCGGTCTGCAAGTTGCTCTCTATTTCGACATCGCTGCCTTCATTGATCCCGACAATTACGTCGTCGGGGTATATGCTGACTGTTATTTATTTTATCAGACTTGACTTGCGCGGCAAGTCCCTCATTACTAAGTTGAAAAGAAAGAGAGACAACACGGCTCCCTGTGGGGTGCCGTGTTGCCCAGCCTGGTTCTCTCCGACTCTAAGCACTGAAATTTTATGGTGGCCGTCCTGTCGGATAGGAAGTCCATTATGTAGTTGTCTGTTTTATAACCTACGTTGATGTCCGAGAGGCCACCGAGGATGGCCGTGTGACTCACGTTGTGAAAAGCCTTGGTAAGATCTACGTCGAGGATGGCTTTGGTGCCTCCGGCATTCATGTGATCAATTATGTCGTGTTTTAGGTGAACATTCTAACATTTTATCTTGGGTGCTTAGCCCGGGTCTGAACCCGATCATCTCGTTGGCCAGATACTGATGTCTTCCGTGTATTAAGTTCGGCGGGTCTGGATCACTTTTATATTAGTTTTGCTACGCACGGCGTAGGCTAGATTGGTCGAAGATGCTCTATACTCAGCGGTTTGCCCGGCTTGGGGGTCAGGATGATGCTTGCGTGTTTCCACTCCTTTGGTATCGCACCCTTCTCCCATGCCTGATTCAAGTACGCGGTGAATTTCCTCATGGACTCTCGGCCAAACTTCTTAGCATACCGTTAGTCACTCCGTCTGGGCCCGGGACCGACCTTCTCTTCAGGTTGGACAGCTCTGCCCTCACCTCTGCCTCGAGGATGGGCGCGTCTAGATCCAGACACGTTGGCAGAGCGGAGTCGTTTAGTAGAGACAAGCCGAGGGTTTGAATGTCTCACCAGTGGGATCTGCCTTTCCCGTCTTAATCTCTAAAGCCCCATTCCTATGGCACGGCGTTGAAATCTCCTACTATAACCAGGGGGTTTGCCCCCGCTATCTTGAGCGCACTCCTGAAGGCGGAGAGGAACCTGGCTTTTCTCTTCCACGGCATAATGTACGCGTTAAAGAGAAAAATGCTGCCTCCGTTTCGTACTCTCGTATTTTGTACTCTCGGTTGGCACTACTTCCGGGCGACACGATGTATATATCAGTTAATTTGCCAATCAGTTGTTCATTTGCGCCTCCGAATTTGTATCGGCCCTTGGTCTGTTTTGTTTTAAACCGCGTTTTCGTCTTTGCCGGATCTATCAGGTGCCTGAGAAGGCTCCAGGTTTGGGACATCTCCATGCCCTTCTCCATCTCTTCGCACTTTAGGTCACACTTTGTTCCTCGAGTTTGAACGCGTAAGACTCGAGTTTCTTATTGTCTCTGGCGATCATCCTCCTAAGGTTACAATTCTCTTTTTGGGTTTTGAGTCTCGCCTCCAGTTTAAATTTGGTTTTCCACATATTGCGGAGTTTGTTATCCATCTTAGGCGGGACGAATAGACCCGTCACTTCTTCCGAAGCTTCCTTCACGTGTCCCACCAACGACGTGGCCCAAGCAGAGATGTCGCTGATGGGTGTTGATTCGCGGTCCGCTCTGATCGCCCGAAATTTCTCCCAGTGCGTAGTCTTTCCCGAGGGCACGAGCTTTTCTACGACTTCCATCCTTCTATCCAGTCCTCGATGATGAACTGGTCGCTACCCAGGACTTCACCCGTGTGATGCCAGGTAGTTCAGGCTACTCTGGGGCATAGGGTGAGGTTCATGGAAGTGTCTAGGCTCACGCTGTTACCCAGACGGGTTGGTAGAGCGGCGTCGTTTAGTAGGAACAAGCTGAGGGTTTGAATGCCTGACCAGAAGGATTTGCCCTTCCCGTCTTGATATTTATAGCCCCATTCCTGTGGCACGGCGTTAAAATCCCCTATTATAACGAGGGGGTAGGCCCCGCTATCTTGAGCACACTCCTGAAAGCAGAGTGGAACCTGGAGTTTCTCTGCCGTGGCGTACTGTATTCGTTAAAGAGTAAAACAGTGCCTCTATGTGAGTATATCGATCAGATGGGCTTCGATTTTACCGAAGTTCACTTCGTGCTTGACGGCCGCCACGTTACTTTTGATTACGGTGGCAACGCGTGCCCTTTCGTTGCTGATGCTCTGGTATCGCGATAGTTTAACCAGTTGTTTGCCCGTTTCTTCTAGCGCGATGGCTAACGATAAGGCACCTCTTGGTGCCGTATGTGTTGCTGTAGCAGCGCTCGCTTGCTCTTGAACCCTCTACAGTTCCAATGCCAGATACGCGATTGGTTGCACGCCATGTTGCGGTTGCGTTACCATGCAGCTGATATGACTGCTAATCTTCTTTATCTTTTGACACATGCTTTCCATGGCGGCCCATATTCTCTTCACCTCTTCCTTGTTTTTCCTTTTCTTCTTTCCTGCACTTTCGAGGCTTTTCCTGCAACATTTCAACGATAGGTGCTTGTGCGAGAGATTTTCTTCTGATTAACGCTTCGCTGGGCGGGCCGATTCTATGCTCATATCCTCCTCTTCGTTACCATCCCTTTGCACGCTTTGTCTTTGCTGGGTCCGGGTTCCGATCGTTGCCTGCCGGGCGACGGTGCTGGTGTTAATCTTTCCTTTATTTGCATCGCTAGGCTAGCTATCATCCTTTTGATTTTCTAGTTATCTTTCTCCAGTTTCTCGCACTTTTGCGTGTGTACCCTGTTGCTTTCGACTGAGTTCTTGTTGCTATCGACAGACCCTAGACAATAACCGTTAGTTTGTCTATGTCCTTTCTTTCTTTACTTACTCCTTTAGAGACCATGCTAGCGAAGCGCATCGACCTACAGTTGACGTTTCCATCTTGATTGGAGGCCCCTCCTTGCAGCCCAGGCCAGTGGTTGCGGTCGTCCCCGGGGGGTGGCCTCGAACTGCTCCTTCCCCTCGACTTTGATCTCGATGCGGGTGAGCCGTCTCTCGGTCCCCGAGACCTCACTCTAGAGTCTCTGCTTGCCCCTCTGGTCGCCGCCTGCTGTGCCGCTGCTTCCTTCTTCGCTTGCATCTTCTTGATGATGTGTGGTGTTCGATGTTTTAAAGCGAAAACTTTACTGGCCGCGAACTTGCGATTTCGCTGTGGCGGTGCCCCGAGGAGGCATATGACGTCACAAGGCGCGCCTCCTCACGGATATTTCTCTCTCGCCCTCTAGTCACTACTACGCATGCGTGACTAGTAGCACCAAGCCACAGGTTTTCCGCCGCTGCACAACGCCGCGCCTTTCCTCGCAATCCAACTTTCAATTTTCACTTCTCTCTTTCTTCTTTCCTTTCCTCCTTTATCTCTTTTTTACGGCGCGGTTCGGGTGTCCACTGAGATATGTGAGACGGTAACTGCGTCATTTCCTTTCCTCAAAAACCAAACAAAACAAGTGACCCGACGGCATTCCTAGAGTTCATTGGCGCTGACAACATTGCAAAGGCCGTCCATTTTCACGAAACAAAAGGCGCACAAAGCCCCGCCGCGGTGGCTCAGTGGTTAGGGCGCTCGACTACTGATCCGGAGTTCCCGGGTTCGAACCCGACCGCGGCGGCTGCGTTTTTATGGAGGAAAAACGCTAAGGCGCCCGTGTGCTGTGCGATGTCAGTGCACGGTAAAGATCCCCAGGTGGTCGAAATTATTCCGGAGCCCTCCACTACGGTACCTATTCTTCCTTTCTTCTTTCACTCCCTCCTTTATCCCTTCCCTTACGGCGCGGTTCAGGTGTCCAACGATATATGAGACAGATACTGCGCCATTTCCTTTCCCCAAAAACCAATTATCAATTATCAAAGGCGCACAACTGGCACCGTACGTCAGTGGAGACCTCAATCTCACTTTTATATACGTGGTGTTGGCGCCCAACTGCAAAATCCTGCTTTGATTGCGTTGCGCACACTGCAGAGGCAGCGCGCCCTCCCTGCCACCATGGGAGGTGGCATGTAGTTAATCGTTAATCCCTAGAAATTGATCCCTAAATGAACGCTGCCGCTTAGCTATTGCTGCAAAGCCGCATGTCAGCCACAACGCTATCAGTGGTAATGCATTCGGGCCACATCTGCCTCTCACCACCGCCACATGTATCAAACCGCGAATGAGGCGTCCGCATATCCAGGGAGCCAGTTATGCGCCGTTCCTTTCCTCCAGGCCATCGCCGCCTGGAACATTGTCAACGCCAACGCCAATGAACACAGTGAACGCCGACGTCTTTTGGTTTGTATATCCTGGATTAGCGGAGCTAATCGACATTAATTTTTTACATCTCGTGTCTCCCAGTAGGTGGCCGTCGCCGCATATTAGGCATTTGGGGTCGCAGGCGTAATCTTGGTCCGAGTTTATGGTGCCGCAGCCCCGGCACCGGACTTCGGTTGGGTTGGGGCACATGTCTTGTCTGTGCCGAGCTTGCCGCAGGCGAAGCACACGTCGTACTTTTTCTTGAACAAGAAGCACTTCATCAGAATTTGGTTGAAGTGATCGTTCTGCGGACCTCCGGTTCTTCGAAGAATATTATGAATATCTCCGATTTTTTTCCCATCCTTCTCGCGCGGACGATCGTCGGGTTACGGTTCTATTTCAGGATGCTCTCCGTTTCCTGTCTCGTGTGTGGCAGGTCCACTTAATAGATGACTCCTCATCCGCTTTCGGGCATGGCTTCATGTGCCGTTGCTTCGTGTTCGATCTCGCCGATGCGAATTGTTCTGAGTCTTAGGCAACGATATGCTCTTACCACGTCTGGAGTTACAATAACCAGCGTTTGGCTTTCCGAGTTGATGATGACGGTCTCTTCCTGCATATCTTCTAGCCGAATTGATGCCGCGATGACTTGTCTGAGCATCGTTTTGGGCTTTTTGACGATTTCGTCGACTCAACCGTTCGGTCTGAAGAATATCTTCATCCCGTCTCCGATGAGCCTCGAGTCGATGTTGCCGACCGACTTCTCTGTCATTATCTTGCCTCTGATGGGTTGAACTTATTTGCTCCGATTTATTTCACGTCAAGGGTTGCTTGTTTCTTGGCCAGGCTTTTGCTCTCCTTCATTGTCATGCCTTTCGTTCTTGACATAAACGTCCTCCTCCTTTTCCCCAGCCAAAGATGCCGGATTGGATTGGAAAACATTTAATTCGTCAGAAAAGGCAGAATGCAGACGATCCGTGCTAGGTGGCTATCAGGCCACGGCTGACAGCGACATGGGTAGCCCATTCAATGACCCGGGTTTGAACTCCCAAGTCTGAGCCGACCAACACGGCCTCCCACTGCTCGAGAGTAGGAACCTGTATTAGAGATTTCGGGGGCGGCTCCTCTTTACAATTCCACAATAGGTGATCATAAGTGGCTAAATCACCACATAATGTACATGCAGGGCCGTATTCACCGGGGTAGAATTTTGACAACAGGCAAGGCGTCATGAAGGATCGCGTCTAAAGTCGCCTCCAAGTGGTCGCCTGCTCCTTATCAAAGGTTTTGTCTGGAGGAGGGAATATCCTCCTTTCAAGTTTAAAATGATTAGTAATATCGTGAAAAGATGATAGGCCGTCCTTCGAAAAACTCTTAGCAACGACAGCGTCCCCTGCTCGGCTGACGAATCCTCGAGCTTTTATGTGTGCCGCTTCGTTACCAGGATTCCCCGAGTGAGCCGAGACCCATATCAATTCAATAATTTAGTCTGTCTTTGGTTTGACACAATATGCTCATTGGTGCCTGAGAAATTCTGCCCCTCGCATGATTGCGTATGACAAATTTAGAGTCGCTGAGTATGGTAGTAGCTTCTGTGTTAATGATAGCAAGGGCGATTGTCGCCTCTTCTGCCCTTTCCGAGGATTTCGTTATGGTAGTGCCGGAGACTATCAGTCTACCTTGCGTATCCACCGCCGTTAGTGCGAAAGCTTGTTTCTGGGGATATTCTGCGGCATCTACATATATGCATGTTCATCTTGGTTGTATATGTTGTGTAGAGCTTTTGCCCTAGCCCTTCTCCCCTCGTGGTGAGCAGGATGCATATTCTTAGCTAGTGGCTTAACTCTTATTACCTTAGCGATGCGTTTAGGTATCTGTGTTTTGGTATCTTGGGGTGGCAGCTGTATGCCTAGTCCTAAACGATCAAGTATGGTTCTTTCTGCTTTGGTGCAGAAAAGTCGGCCTCTCGGCATTGTTAAGTGTGCCTCTGTAAGCTCGTCTAAGGTGTTGTGTACTCCCAAGCCCAGAAACCTTTCTGTGGAGGTACAGTTCGGTAGCCCTAATGCTACCTTGTATGCTGTTCCAATCATAGACTCTACTTTGGCTTTTTCACTACCGTCTAATTTTAAGTATGGGAGTGCGTAGACAAGCTTGCTTATTACAAATGCTTGTACTATTTTGCAAAGTTCTGTCTCCTTCACTCCCTTCCTTTTGCTTGCAATTCGTCTAATTAGTCTTACCGTCATATTGACGGTTGTTTGGAGTTTTTCTAATGTTTCCTTGTTCTTCCGGTTCGACTGAAGGAAGAGTCCTAGGATTCTTATAGTTTGAACATCCTTTACAGGGAGCCCTTCCACCCAGATTTTCAGTGGAGGCGGAGGTTTGTAATTTTTGCTCCAGGGCCCCTTGGTTTGTATCTGATTAGAAATAATTCGGACTTGGAGGGCGAGCAGGTTAGCCCTGCTTTACCCACCAGGTCTTGTATTATGTCTACAGCTTGTTGCAGGGTATCCTCTATCTGACCATCGCTGCCAGTTGTGGTCCATAAAGTGATATCATCTGCGTAGAATGTGTGTTTCAGCCCCGGGATGGTTGCTAATTTAGAAGGAATTTTAATTAGTGAGAGTTTAAAAAGGAAGGGTGACAGGACTGAGCCCTGTGGCGTTCCTTTACCTCCATGTGAGATAGAGTCTGATTTAATCTCTCCCGCTGCTATCTCTGCCGTTCTGTTACTGAGAAATGACTTGATGTACTGGAAAGTTCTTTCCCCTGGGTTGATGTCCGAGAGATTCCTTAAGATAGCATCGTGCGTGACATTATCAAACGCCTTGTTCAAATCCAAGCCTAATATGGCTTTAGTTCCTCTGCTGCGTTCAATGTCTATTATGTCTGCCTTGAGTTGCAGCATAACATCTTGGGTAGAAAGATTAGCCCTGAAGCCTAGCATGGAGTTCGAGAGTAAGTTATTGTCCTCAGCGTATTCTTGTAGCCGATTGAGAATTATATGTTCCATTAACTTTCCTAAGCAGGATGTTAAAAAGATTGGGCGTAGATTCTCTATACACAATTTCTTGCCTGGCTTTGGAATGAATGTAATCTTTGCATGTTTCTATTCTTGTGGAATGTTTCCGTCTGTCCAGTATTTGTTCATGAGAGCAGTGAGTGCTGTCACTGACCCAGCGTCTAAGTTTCTATGTGCTTTGTTAGTAACACCGTCAGGCCCGGCTGCAGACGTGGTGCGTAGTTGCCCTATGGCAAGCCACACTTCCGACTCCGTAATCTCAGCGTCCAAGTCCTGGTTTGGTGTTCCCTGATAGTTTGGCAGCGGTCCACCTGGGGTTGTGTTTAAGTATCGATCTCGTAGTTCCGTTAAGAACTCCTCTGTGGTGCCTTGATACTGATGCACCAATCAAAGATGCCGGCTCTGCAGAGAATTCCTTCGTTTGAATTTCCCGCGTGATGCCGGTGGCGCCCTCTGGGCCTCTAGTTTGTGGGTACGCCGCCTAGCGGCGTGGGCGTCGCTCTATCTTCCCGCTCGCTCTGGGATAGGGTTAGCTTGGCGGCGTGCTAGCCGATAACTTCAATCTTCGATAAAAATCGGCAGGCTGGTCCTACCTTGATGCGGGTGCTGTCCTCTGGTTCCGGTAGCGTTCGCGGGTCTGATCCTTGCAAAATTTCGGCGGTGCAATCTGTTTTGCCGCGCGACACGACCATTCGCAACAGAGGCGTGGTGAGCACGGCCGTGTGTCCTTGCGCCCCCCCCCCCCCCCCCGTGGTGGAGGGCTCCCGAATAATTTCGACCAGTAGGGGATCTTTAACGAGCACTCACATCGCACAGCACACGGGGGCCTTTGCGTTTCGCCTGCATTGAAACGCTGCCGCCGCGGTCGGGTTCTTTTCCTGTCCCTAAAAATCAATTTTCAACCAATTTTTTCCTCGAAAACAGATGCTTTCGCGGTGTGAAGGTGTCTACGGTTATGTCAAGATCGAAGAGCTACTGCGCCCTTTCCTTTTGTGAAAAAAAGCGTTTCCTTTCCTCTAAACACATGCTTTCGTAATCATCCACGTAAGCAGACTTAAGTGGGTTCACAATTTTTGAGTAGTGCGAGCAGAAATTTTAAAAAAATCAAAATTTTACAATCCGCCGCGGTGTTGGTGCTGGTTCTGAAAAACTTCTGAAAAAAAGAGTTTAGGATCATAAGACCCCGCTGCATGGTTGGTATTCTTAGTCCGGGACACCGCACGGCGAGACCCTGTCTCTCGCCTGCTTTGCCCGACCCCTTTGGCACTCCAATGTGGAGCAGTTGAGGAGGGCAGCCTCCCTTGCCTCTCAAGTTGGGGTGAGGGGAGAGAAGGTAAGAATTCTTAGTACATGACCACACCATGTTAAAGATATAGCAGCTCTCTCCACAGTGCGGGCACGCCCACCTGTATTCGGATCAAAAGGTTTAACTATGGCAGGATAGAGAAGCGTTCCTGTCTGCAGGTGCCGCAGAGTTCGCTCCTCCGCCTTACTCAGCTCTTTGGTAGAGGCCGGGTACAGGCGGTGGCTGTCGCAACAATGAAATTAAACTCTGCAGAACCGCAAAAGCGGTTGATGAGCTTCTGAGCTAGGAGAGCTAGGACGAGGAGCCCGGTGTGTAAGTGCTCGGGCGGCCGCGACAGCGGCCTCATTGCATCGTAGACCCTGGTGGCCAGGAGTACAAATTATCCTTGTGTGAGTTGGATCGGCAGCAGCTTGACTTATAATTCGGGGGGCCAGAAGTGATACACCCCATGCCAGATTCACAAGCCCGGCGAGAGTCTGTGATTACCGTTCCTGATTTTGTATCCGCGGCAGCAAGAGCTATTGTGACTTTCTCCGACCACCTCTCGTGTTGAAATTCGGGCAAGAAAGAATAGACCATTGATGTTGATTCTTCGATGGACTACGGTAGCCGTATAGAATACCGTGGGAGACGGCCCTGTGATTTCCACGTAGCAGACGCCCATTTTCAATCCATATTTCCTCTCAAGCGCGCGAGCCCGCGCTTGTCGTCTGCCTTGGTGTGAAGTCGTATCCATGTTACGCGGGAGCGGAGCCACCCAAAACATATGGCGCCGCAGCACAGGGATGTTATACGTGCCTTCTGGTATGTATATGTGTTGGATGTGTAAATGGTTTAGCAGGCGGCTCCAAGAAACTGCCTCTGAGAGCCGCGTGTATTGGTTAAAGAGGTGGGCTTTCCTCAATTCGTGAGAGGAGTTTGGCACCCCAAACGCCTCCACTTTGGCGTTGGAGGTAGCCACCGGAAGGCGCAGTGCTTGCTTTGTCGCCTTCCTGATGATGGCGTCAATGTGCTCGTCTTCCTCTTTGGTGGTGCGAAGGTACAGCATGGTGAAGAGGATCTGCCTGCTCACGAAGGCATGGGTGAGCCGTAGAGCTTCCGTGCTCTGCACACTTCCGTCGCAGTGGCTCAATAGTTAGTGCATTCGGCCACTGCCCCGGAGTATCCCGGTTCGAACCCGACCGCAGAGGCCCCCTTTCGGTGGAGGCGAAACGCTAAGGCGCCCGTGTGCTGTGCGATGTATGTACACGTTAAAGACCCCAGGTGGTCAAAATTATTCCATAGCCCTCAACTACTGCACCTCTTTCTTCTCTTAGTTGCTCCTTTTTCCCTTCCCTCACGGCGCGGTTCAGGTGCACGTCGATGTGTGAGACCGATACTTCGCTATTTAATTTCCCCAAGAACCAATTTAGTTGAATCCAATTAATTTTTGCACTACATTGTAGGCAATGCGCAGGTCCTAAATTGCATAGTTTGCAGCATGAGAAGTAAAACATGTGGACGACTTTTTTCGCAGAACTAGTCGCTACCATTCTGATTCATGGCAGATCCCCCTATCAAGTCATATACCGCTGTGTGTCTGGATTACAAGAAGCTGTGTTTGTTGGCGTAAGGGCGTACTGACCGTAGGATGGACGTTAGCAAGGCCGTGTTATCAATCCCACTGCATCGGGTTAGGTTTGGGAGGCACAGAATCGTAGGCTCACCAGTATTCAGACTTATCTCCTCCTGAATATAAGGCAATCCCGCCATACCAAGTCTCCGAGTCGGCAGACACCTCAAAGAAATACTCCCGCATGGAAACACCTCGACGTGAGTTCGTTCAGTCATTGGACTTATCCCCTGTCAAAATTGTTCTTTATTATCATCGGTACTGTTGTGTCTTGGATCCAAAAATACAACCTGCTTTTACGGATGCAGATGGTACTACCCATGATGAGGGGGGGGATGGTTATGAGAGCTCGGGTTAACATAATACTTCTTCCGTAAAAACGCCAGCATGTTTCACATTTACATTCGTACGGTCATTTAATGACACTCTTTGCCATCCAAGCAAGGAGGGGGAGGGGGGAGGGAGGCCACGAATTGACGTTCTAGAACACGAATAGAATATTGGGCGCTCGTGGCTTTAATTATATAAAAGAATAAAAGGCGAAAAGGTCATGAAAACGCTCTCAAATTATTTCTTCAAGAATACACATCAAATCAAGAAAAAGAAAATTTCAGCCGCAGTAAGTGTAAAACACGGCGTAATTTCTTGATGCAGCTGAGCGAATTTTGTCGAATATTACAATGTTTTATTTCTTATGTGCTATATAATATATGAAGCAACATGGACTCAGTCCTTCAAATCGTGGCTGATGGAACGACGTTTTCCGCATAGTTCCCGTGTAGACCGAGTCCGAAATTTATTCCATTCAAGGGCGTAGAACTGTCGCTTACTGACTGCCTGCTGTATCTTGGCGGAAAGTGTGGCGCCAATATTCAAGAATCTTCCTTCAAATTTGACTACAACAATATATTTTCTTTGTGAACACATTTTACTTGCATGCATCAGGACACATCTCACTCTAAACAGGATGCTAGACAGCATGCCATACAGCTGTGTAAAGGACCCGATTATATACGGCTGTCCATGCCAAGATTTACAACTGGGCACTTCGGTTCTGCTTCGATTGCCAGCTATTGAATAGAACTGAAACGAGAGGACAATTCACGAGCATGGATGGGAAATGTAGTGTACCCAAGTCCACATGACGTGTACTTCAATTTGAGCAACAGCAGGGAGGGTAGCGTGTGAAGAAATCAATGAGAGATATGGAAAAGGAACTTCCTTCATCATTATGGACGACTTATATGAGCACATATTCAATCAGCTAGGCTTTGCTCTTCGTCAACATTCACGCAAAATGAAAACGGTGTTGGCAGGCATGATAAGCCTGTTTATTTTTTCATGGTTAATTCTTCATTAAAAGTTAGTAACAATAACAATTGCATTTGGGGTAAGAAAATGGCGCAGTATCTGTCTGATATACCGTTGGACACCTCAACCGCTCTGAAAGGAAAGAGTTAAACAAGGGAGTGAAAGAAGAAACGAAGAGAGGCGCCGTAGTGGAGGGCTCCGGAATAATTTCGACCACCTGGGGATCTTTAACGTTCACTGACATCGCACAGCATACGGGCGCCTTAACGTTCTGCCTTCATAAAAAAAGAACGTTTAGGCGCCCTTGTGCTGTACGATGTCAGTGCACGCTAAAAGTTCTACATTAAATGTTCAGTCATCTAATAAGCTGCCTTGGACGATTGTACACTGCGCTGTCAGTGAACGTTAAAGAACCCTAGTAAGTCGAAATTTTCAAAACCTTTACAGTACGACATCCCTCATAGCCTAATTCGCTTTGGGACGTTAAATGCTTATAATACAAACCAAACTGATTGAAGGTGCAGCACTGACTTCTACACTAACCCTGGAAAACCAAAGCTCCCGGTCGCTGCAAGAAACTGAAGTTTCTCTCCTGACTGTAACCAACCACAGTAAGCCAGGGCCTAAATTACGCAAATCATTGTTTAGCCAGCTTTAATCTCTTATCTTCCACTGTGCCTCTGCTATTTATTGCTTACTAGGAGTTTAGCGGGTTTGAAAGCACAAACTGATAGACGTGTTGGTTATACATGATATACGTGAAGCAGAGTAAGGCCCAAGGCATAAGAAGACAGAAGAGACGAGGGACACAAGGAAGCGCTGAACTAACAACTGACATTCAATATATAGTTTGGCTCCAAAAAGGAGGTTGGGCAGCAGGCCGAATAATTGTAGGTTGTTCGTTCAGGGTGTTTTGTGTCCCTTTCCTCCTTTCTTCTGCTCTCTTCTTAGGCCTTGGGCCTTGCGCTGCTTCACGTATATCAGCTATGACCTTTGCCATTTTGTTCAAACTTTGATGGAGGCGAATTTCTAGAGGCCAGCGTACTGTGCGATGTCAGTGCACCTTAACGAACACGAGTGGTCTGAATTTCCGGAGCCATTTATTACGGCGTCCCTCATAATCCGAGTCCCTTTCGGACGTGTGACCGCCACAACCTAAATCATAAATCTAAGAGTTTCGCGTCCTTTGCCAAAATGTTCGGGTTGGTGAGGCGAACAGCCGCCCCATGTTGATAGCACGTCGCATATATGAAAGACTCATTTAAGATACAGATATTGAAGGAACCTGAACGGCGATATTCAAGATCTCTTCGTTTCCACGATGATGTAAAATTTGTGATCCAAACTGTTCCTTCTTTCCTGGACCATGTTAAAATACTGGATAAAATCCTGGTGATCGAGAACGCGAAACACAATTTTTTTAAAGGCGGAGGCAAGCGGTTGTTCGATCAGAATTATGTCCGGGGATACATGTGGAGGCATCATAATTCTGCTCTTACCTTCCGCGAGGCCACTCAAACCATTTCATTGACCATCACGCACGCTACCGTCTAGCCGGTTTCAAAGACCTGCCAAGCCACACTGCTTCCAGTGTTCGCCTAATGGTATTTCTCGTTAAAGCTGTCTTGACGCAAGCAATTCGCCATAAGCTGCTTATCACGAACCTCTTTCTATGCACCCGCAATTTGTAGAAGCTTGTGAAATCTTTCGGGGATAAAATGAGCAGGACCAGGATTGCTTGGTAAAAATATGTCTAAAAATGTCACGATGCCACGTTACAGTGTCTATAATATTTATAAATCCATCCTTATCTTAGCCTGTTATCTAGGTATTGACTAACTCAAACCTTTCTTTTTCAAAAGTCGTAAGTGGTTAGGAACCTGGGTAGCTTAGAGATAAGAGCAGTAGTTGGCACTCGGCAGTCCGGCAGTCTGTTCACTTCAGCTGCCTTTTTTGCGCATTGGCTTAGCAGAAGCTGCCTCTGTGCATATAAGTGAGCCTGAAGACCCCCCCCCCCCCCCCTGCTCGTCAGGGCTGTCAATCTTTGGTCGTTGTGGGCTAGCCCCACAACCACACTCAGAGTGGTGTAGGGCTGCTGTGTATCCGCACCAAAAATTCAGCCTTGCATCTTAGAGGCCATATTTTGGTATATAAGACCCTGTTTCGAATATAGTTTCCAACCGCCTCCATATTCTCACGGACAAGTGGTTGACGTAAACAGGGCAGGTTTACTTAGACCTTCTGGGACGTGCAAGGCAACAGCGAGCTCGAGAGAGAAAGACGACAAAACTTTAGCGCCTAGAATGTCCAAGTCGTGCCATGTCATTCACCCGTAATTAATAAAAAAATTAATAGTGCTTTTAAGCTGTCCGAAATTCTTTGTCTCAATGTATCCCAATATCAAAAGAGCTACAGAGTTGGGCTCAAATTTCGTATTAAGGAGTGTCGTGATCGTCCTTAGAATTTTTTTCCAGCATCACGTGCTACATGTGGACAGTGTGCGAGCTGGCTGCCACAAACTGAATGAGTCTGAATTCCCCGCCAAATTCAACTCATCACCATAACACGCGATCAACTCTTTCAACTTCTAACCGCAACCTTTTATGGGAATCCTTGCGGAGCCTGAAAATGTGTTCGATGCATCTAGATTCAAGCCGTCACTAATCGCAACACTTCATTCTCCTCGCGTGATAAATACCAGAACTCCCAGTGGCACGCCCTCCCCCCCCCCCCCCCCGTTAGAACGCCCCGAGAACTCCAGATAACTTACTAAAAAGGAGCAGATTGATATGTTGGAACATATGACTCTTCAGGAATAATGTATTTAATTGGTGTGTTCCCTGCGGACAGTTAGCCAAATCGTCACCATGACCCGAATCAGTCTTAATTGATTGCCATGATTTAGTAAATTTCTTTGTGTGGCAGAATACCACATTTTAATGCGGTGGTCGTCCTCACCCTCATCATCAGCTTAACTACGCCTACTGCAGGGCAAAGGGCTCTCCCATGTCTCTCCAAATAACACTGTCCTTTGCAAGCTGCGCCCACCCTATGCCTGCAAACTTGTTAATCTCATCCGTCCTCCTAACCTTCTGCCGCCTCCTGCTGCGCCTGCCTTCTCTTGGAATCCACTCCGTTACCCTAAAGGACCACCTGTTATCTTGCCTTCGCATTACATGCCCTTCTCAAGCCCATTTCTTCCTCTCGATTTCGCATACGATGTCATTCAACCGCGTTTGTTCCTGACAGTGTACTGCAGTTTAAAACGAAGCGCGACTGGCTGCGGCGTATGCCTAGAGCTGTGGTGCAGTGGCCAACGAAGTTGAACTGTTCGCGTTGTACTGGCTTGGAATCCTAGTCACGACAATGCTTATATTTTATTTATTTTTCTATATTTTGGTTCGGGTACACCGACGGCAGCAACGCGGCTCAACCAACGAACGGGCGCTTAAGATCTGCGCTCAAAAACGCACTTGTAAGGTTGCAGTGTGTATGCATCACACCCTGTAAGGACCATCGTACAGAGAAAAACACCTTCTCAAAATTTTTGTACAGCGAAGGCAGCGAGAGTAGACTTGCCGTGGTCGCGTAAAGACTGTAGCATTGGGATGCTGAGACCAAGAAAGCGGTAGCTAATTCTCGCCGAGGCGGCCGCGTTTCAACTGATGCACAATAGAAAAAATTTGAGGAAGATTACGATACTCGCTAATGGGAAACTTTAGCGCAGCTCTGTAGGTGTTTTGAATTTGATATACATTAATGCGAGAGCCCTTAAAGGCTCATACTCCCGTCCGTCTGTCCGGCGTTACATCCAGTGCCAGGGGTGACTTATCGACGAGCACAGATGCCAAAAGGCTAAGGCGAAAGCCTTTAATGGCTCATGCTCGCGTCCGTCCGTCCGTTACGCTCTTCAGCTCGATAAGAAAAGAAATCATTGTACACAGTGGGATTCGAACCGCCATCCTAGGTTCCGCAGCCGCGCGTGCTAACGACTACACTACTGCCTGCCTTTTTTTCTTTATTGCATGGAAATAGTGCCAAAAATAAAAGTCTAAGCACGCTTACGATGAAAAACACCAGGCCACCATACCCATACCCTACCCAAAATATCAAAAGTCTGGGAGGCACGCACATGCATCAGATAGGGGAGCCAGCTAGGCGGCTCTCTCAAGGCAGCATATGCTACCCTCACAAAAGCGCATTGTTCACGAAACAAAGATTTATACGACCGTGGTGATACGGCGTGGCGGTCCATCAAGCGGTTCTTCCAGAGTCTAAATAGCCTCATCAACATAAATAGATCATATGGCACAACACAGTTCTTCTCCAATGGCAAAAACGGATACTCTAGGGTGTGATGTCAATGTCCTTCTTAATTGTTAACTTCAGAATGTCCCAGAAGAATATAGCATCAATGCACAGAATAAAATAATGGAAAATTGTCTGTGGTTTATTGCACAGACGGCAATTCACATTCCATGGCGCAATTACCTCAGCATGAAGCCTCAGCATGGCTTTATGCACATTCGCCTAACACGTTTGAAAACGCTCGTATCAAGGAACTCCTGAAAAGGTTGCCGATACAACGGTACAGGCAACAAATACTCTGTAAGTGACAGAGTCATCTGCCTTCTGGAGAGGTTATACAGGTAGTCTAAAGCAAAGTGCATAGTGAGTAAATTGAAGGTGACAGCAACTTCCGTAAGGAATCCCCATAATGGCCCCTCACGAGTGTGTCCCGTCGGTGAGGCAAGTGAGCACTGAGACGCCTAATAAGTGCAGCATCTAAAAAAGGGTGGTTTGACAATTTGAAAAAGAAAAAAACGCGAAACAAGTTGATGCACGAATAAGTGAACAAGGCCGATTCCCAACGAAAACCCCTTGAATTTATCTAAGATTAAGAGTAGCACCTGAAACCTCGCAAAACTGTTCAGTCAAATGCAATGCCTCTAGCACTCTCCGTCAGAACAAAAGAGGGTGACATTATCTGCATAGGCTAAAATCTTCATTTAACACTGCGCAAGGGAGAAACCACGTATTGATGTGCAGGCAATAATACTGAGGCAAACGGGTTCAAGATATAGGGCGAACAACAAAGGCAATAATGGACAGCCTTTGCGAACAGATAATTTCAGTGGAATAGGCTTGGTTAGCTCTTGGTTAACAATTAGCCTTGGATAGGACTTCTTATAGCACAATCGTATGCTCCTAAGCAAAACATCTCCAGTATTGGCATGGTCTAGGACCGAAAACAAGAAATCGTGACGCACTTTATCAAAGACCTCGTCAAAGGCAATCTAAATTAAAGCTACTTGTCCGATCTCATCTCATACTCTCTCCACTACTGAACGTGCAATATAAAACTAGGTTTGGAGACCTCGTCAAAGTAAATCTAAATTAAAGCTACTTGTCCGATCTCATCTCATACTGTCTCCACTACTGAACGTGCAATATAAAACTGGGTTTGGATGCTGCGGCCTCTCATACCGCAGACCTGATGCGTGCCTATTAATACGCTGCTGCCGGCCAACGCACATGTAGTTCTCCTTGGGTAGGACGCTGGAAAGTGTTTGCAGAAAGGCGTCGAATCAGACGGATGGATCCCAAACGCCCTCCAGTGCGTCCAGCATTTAAGATTCCGAAACAATTGTGTACTTAAATGACATCTCCACCACACATCAGTGACACAAGCATCAACACAGCGCTATAGGCTTTCGCCTCACCGCAATTTAGGTCAACAAAGTGTCCCCTTGAATTTATTCAGGTAAAAAATTTCAGAGATACGTGCAAGTATGTACAGTTATGGACACGCTTTCTTCATTTAACCTCTCGTCTGCCAGTATTTAATTGTCATGAGGTGGCTTTTTGCTCACAGAAATGCATGGCGATATGTTCAACCAGATGCATCAATGATTGCTTCATAAGCACGGTGATTATATTATGAAGACAACGCTGCGAGTTGCGTGGTCGATACGGACAATCTATCGTGTAGCAGCACATTTACAGTACCGCGCATCAACGACGCGAAGCGTTGCGCGACTGCGAGGAGGCAGCGCGTGGGTGCGCATGCCACCGGCGACAAGCCTTCTGCCCTTTGCACCATTCCTACGCATTTACAGTGATGGTGAACGACGGCGCGCACGGCGCGCAACACTGACGCAGTCTATGGGCGAGCGGCGTGAATTTCGTGTACTGGACACAAACGGCCTCGGGTCTCCCCTAGCTCTCCTTCCCTCTCATCCCACTTGGTTATACCGATTACGACGGCGACGCGGCTCAACCCACGAACGGGTGCATAAAAGCTGCGATCTAAAACGGCCGTCTGCAGTGCCATATAAGTGCACATTAAGAACACTCGACATCGCAACTAAACTGAATCGATCCAGTACGGCATTGTTCATAACAAGCGTGCTCCATTGGGGACTGTTAAATCCCCCGTACTGAATTCTCGCCCACAAACGTAGGACGACACAAAAGGGGCTTTTAGTCAGATAGCCAATAACATCATCAGCGCGCGTCCGAGCGGGAACGCCGTCTTCTTCGCTCCCACACGAGCCCAGTCATGCCGCTCGGCCGCATGGCGGCGCTCGCACAAAGTGAACAATGTGCAATTGCCCCCCCCCCCCCTAATTTCAAGAGGCATCGCCTCGATGCCTCCGGCAAGGGCGGAAACACTATGGAGGCACCGTAAGTGCGAAGGCGCGCGTGGCGTAGGCACTGAATATCAATCCCAGCAATGCCTAACGGGCGTAGCACGGTTTCATGCGGGACACGTGGACGACTTCAGACTTGGGCAGTCGAGAAGAGCGGACAACTACTTGCGGGAACACTTCATAGTTCACATCGCTGAGTTGACGTAGCACCTCGTAAGGGCCGAAATAGCGGCGCAGAAAGCTTTTCAAGACGTATAGGGCTCCATACCCAGACGTGCTCGCCGAGTTTGTAAATCACCTCCCTGTGGCAGAGGTTATAAAGCCGGGCGTCAGTTGTCTGCTGGTGGCGAAATCTTTGTCTAGAGAGGTGCCGAGCGACTTCTGCATCAAGAACAATTTGGTCAGCGCCTGTGACAGACGAGGGGGCACAATCCGGGAGCAGCATGGCGTCCAGCATGGTCAGGGCGTCCCGGCCACATACCAAACGGAAGGGCGTGAAGCGCGTTGTTTCTTGGTGGGCGCTGTTATACGCAGACGTGATGTAAGGGAGTATTTCGTCCCAGTTGTGAAGGTTAGTGTCGACATACGTAGACATCATATCTGCAATGGTCTTGGTCAGCCTCTCAGTCAGACCATTCGTTTGATGATGGTAAGCAGTCGTTTTTCTATGACTGGTGCCACTGAGACGCAGGACCTTATGTGTAAGAGCCGACGTAAACTCGGTACCCCGGTCAGTTATTACACTCGCGGGGACGCCGTGGCGAAGCACAATGTGGTGGACAAAGAACTGTGCAATTTCAGCCGCGGTGCCACGGGGAAGTTCACAGTAGCGGCTGAGGTAGTCCGTGCCAACAACAATATACCAGTTACCCAGGGAGGACACTGAGAGTGGGCCCAGTAAGTCCATGCCGACTTGCTGAAATGGGATTCGCGGTGGATCAATTGGCTTCAGAAGGCCGGCGCTTATGTCGGCGGAATCTGCCGTCGTTGACACTCAGGACAGGTTCTAACGTAGCGTTGGATGACCGCAGCAAGCCGAGGTTAGTAGTTCTTGTGGCGGAGGCGTCCAATGTCCTGGAAAAACCAAGGTTGCCAGAAGAAAGGTCGTCGTGGCATGCAGCGAGAACTTCCTGAAGAAGCGCGCTTGGGACAAGGGGGAGATACGCAGTTTCAGTCGGGCCGCAGTTTTTGTTGTCGAGGAATTCATCTATTAAGTAAAACGACGATAGTCCGCGCGAGAAGAGTCTGGGCGGAGACGGAGTGGTTCCTTCGAGGTACTCGATTCGAGGCAGCAGTTCGCAGTCGGCCCCCTGGTGGTGGGCAAGGTAGGATGTTGTGGCAGCGCCGAGGAAAGCAGACTCATAGTCGGACTCATCTGCTGGGCACAGAAGAGGAGCTCAGGAGGGGCAGCCTGCATCGCTACGTTGCCGACTCGACTTATACACGATGGTGGCGTCGAACTTTTCCAACCGAAGGCCCCAGCGTGCAATTCGCCCGATGGATCTTTCAGGTTCGCAAGCCAACACAAGGAGTGATGATCGCTGCCGATTCGAAACGAGCGGCCGTACAGGTAGGGACGAAATTTCATGATTGCCCACACAACAGCGCGACACTCCTTTTCTGTGGTGGAATAATTCACTTCGGAACGGGACAAAGTGCGACTTGCGTATGCGATCACGCGTTCCACACCGTCTTGCCACTGCACAATCACCGCACCGAGGCGAACATTGCTGGCATCTGTGTGCAGTTCCGTGGCGGCTTCCTCGTCGAAGTGGCCAATGATAGGCGGAGATTGGAGGAGGGCCTTAAGTTCTGTGAAAGCTGTTTCCTGATCCTGGCACCAGAAGAAGGGTTCATAGTCTTTTTTCAGGCGAGTCAGCTGCTCTTCGAGCTTTGAGATGTTTGAACGAACCTCCGATAATAGGCGCAAAGCCCCAGAAAACGCCGCAATCTTCGCTTATCTGTTGGCTGGGGAAATGCAGCAACGGCGGCCGTCTTTTTTGGGTCGGGGCTAACGCCTTGAGCGCTCACAATATGGCCAAGAAACTCCCTAAATGCGAAGTTGAGAGACAGACCCGGCTTGAGAGACAGACCCGCGGAACGAATTGCCTCTATAACAGCACGAAAACGTTTCAGGTGCGCCTCGAACGTGTCGGAGAAAATCACGACGTCATCGAGATACACAAGGCAGGACTGCCACTCCAGGTCAGGTAGTACGGTGTCCATCATACGCTGGAACGCTGCAGGGGCGGAACACAAGCCGAAAGGAAGCACCTTAAATTCGAACAATCCGTCAGGAGTAACGAAGGCGGTCTTTTCTCGGTAACTTTTATCGACCTCGATTTGCCAATAACCGCTACGCACGTCGAGTGACGAAAAGTATGTAGCATGGCGGAGGCGATCTAATGAGTCATCAATGCGCGGCAGTGGATATACATCCTTTTTGGTAACGTTGTTGAGACGTCCATCATCTACGCAGAACCGTAGGCTGCCGTGTTTCTTTGCGACGAGAACAACAGGTGATGCCCAGGTGCTCGTCGATGGTTATATGACGTCGTCGCGGAGCATTTCGGCAACTTGGCGGTGAACGGCATCACGTTCCTTCGACGAAACACAATAAGGAAGCTGACATACCGGTCTCTGCTCACTTTCGATGATAAAGCGGTGCTTAGTTATTGGCGTCTGACGAGCCTTGGAGGGTGACGCAAAATATTCGCGGAAAGAGTCAATAAGGCTTTCCAGGCGGCGTTTCTGATTGGTCACAAGGTCAGGGTTCACGTCGATCGTAAAGACTGGTGCCGTGTCCTGTTCCGCTGTTCCGGGGTCCGTTGTGGATAAGGCACATCGGCCGGCATGCTCGCCAAGTTCTTCAAAATAGGCAATCACTGTGTTTTTCTTCAACTGTTGGGGTTCGCAACTAAAGTTTTTCACTAATAGCTCGGTACGCGCGTGAATAAGATCGACAAGGGCGCGAGCAACGAAAACTTGCCGAGACAGTAGCAACGACATGTTCGCTTCAGCAATGCCTCGAGTACCGAAGCTGGTATCACAATGAACTGTGACGAACTTGCTTGCTCTCGGCGGTATCGTTGTGTTGTAGTCAGAGATGCGTAGTGCTGCCCTGGGCGGCTCGGCGTCGGTATCAACGGCTCGCTCTGTGCAGGTTGATTGCTCATGCAGGTTGATTACCGCACCATACCCTTTAAGGAAGTCTATGCCGAGAATCAGTTCTTTGCACCATTCTCGTAGCACGGCAAAGGAGCCAATGAAAGTTGAACCCCGGATCTTTCTTTGGCAGGTTCAGACGCCAATCGGCGTTACCATATGGCAACCAGCTGTGCGTACCTGTGGTCCATGCCAAGGTGTTAGAACCTTTCCGAGGGTCGTGGCTAGGTGGCTGCTCACGACAGAAAAGTCGGCTCCGGTATCAACGACTGCAGACACGTCATAGCCATCGGCGGCAACAACAATTTCGGTGGCGGAAACAATTATTTAACAACTCGTCGGTGAGATCACTGGTGCCGTCGTCGATGGGGTCGTCGCTGAGGTCCTCCCGTGAGGTTGTCGGTGTGGTCGTCGACGCGGTAAATGGTGGGGTAGGTGGTGGGATCGTCTTTGAGGTCGGCGGGTGGTGTAGACGGTCTTCGGGTCGTCGCATAAAGTCTTCGGATGGAGGCTGTTCACTCTCTGCGGCAGCGGCGGTCCGACCCCCGGAGGACGCCGTCTTCAGTTTTACCAGCCGGGGGACGTGCCTCTGAATAGGCTAGAGCATGATGCGTGACTAGATGAAGGAACTCGTCTTGAAGACGGCGACCTAACTGACGTCGTGGAGGCGTTGACGGCAGCACATGATTGGCCAGGTACTGTTCAATGTCTCGCGGCCTCTCACCATAGCGCAGTCGAGGTGCGCTCGGTGGAAATCCTCTTAATCCCATCCGCTGGTATGGGCAGTTGCGGAGGACATGACCGGGCTCCCCGCAGTAATGGCATAGTGGGCGGTTGTTTGGTGTGTGCCACACGTCCGCTTTCGAACAGGGCGCGCGTCACGCAGCTCGATGGGGGGGAAGGCACCCCTGCAGTGATTCAGCAGCAGGGCGGAATGCATATGGCACGGGCGCAGGTCTCCGCAGGGCTTCACTGTAACTCACGATGTACGGCTCCGGCTTTGGTGCTGGTGGCGGCTGGACCGCTCGCCGAATTCCGCCACGAACGGCATCGGCTACATCTGCAACACTGGCAGGTGGAGCATCTAAGCAGAGGTTGCGCAGTTCTTCGCGAACCATACTCCGCACAAGTTCCCGGAGCGCCTGTTCTCCGGCGACTGGCAGTGACGCACAATAGCTGGAGGCAGCAACACTTCCTTGACGACCGTACTGAGCACTGCGTTCCTGCAAGGAACGTTCCATGGCAGTGGCTTCCTTGGCGAAGTCAGCGACGGTTCTTAGAGGGTCGCGTCTGAGGCCAGCGAAGAGCTGCTCCTTCACACCACGCATGAAGTGGCGCACCTTCGTAGCATCGGGCATGGCAGGGTAAGCCCGCTTGAAGAGACGTGCCATATCTTCGACAAACATGGCGACGCTTTCGTTAGACTGCTGTGATCTGGAGCGAAGGGCGATTTCGGCGTTTTCGTTGCGCGCGTTTGTGCTGAAGCTAGTGAGCAACTCACGATTGAACGCTTCCGAATTGATAAAGAATCCCTCATGGCTCTCGAACCATGTCTTCGCCGAGTCTTGGAACGCGAAATACAGGTTTCGTAGTTTGGGATCGTCGTCCCAATGGTTAAAAGTGGCCACACGGTCAAAGCTGGACAACCAGTCCTCGATCTCCTCAAACCGATCGCCGTGAAAAGATGGCGCGAGCGAGCTGTGAGGTGGGATAGTGCCGGAAGGCTGACCTGTCTGACTGCCAGTAGTGGACGTCACGGTACGCACAGACCTCGTCAGTGGCTGACACTAAGGTTGCAGGCCTCGCAGGCGGCGGCTCACTTTTTGGACGGGTGTCGTTTCCAAGCGTCGCTGATGAGCGTCACAATTGTTCTCGCGGTGAGCGTTCATGGGACGATATCCAGCGGCTCCACCAAAATCTCGCCGCAAACAAAGGGCGACACTAAAGGGGCTTTCAATTGGATGGCCAAGAACAATAGCAGCGCGCGTCCGAGCGGGAACGTCGTCTTATTCGCTCCCACACGAGCCCAGTCATGCCGCTCCGCCGCATGGCGGCGCTCGTAGGATGTGAGCAGTGTGGCAATATTGTACCACCGGCGAAGGTCAGAAAGGCGAACAATATCTGAAGTGGTCTGCATCGACATGTGACATGCATCCAAATAAATATAGTTTTTAAAGTAGCAGCCAAGACGGTTGCAAAAATACCAACTGAAAAATTGATGCACGAAGAAAATATTCGTCAGACGTAGTCAGTTTTCCTCGCATATTAATACAGTTGATCCGATGTACTAGAACCAATATCGCTGGCAATGGCGCACATTTGTCGAAGGCGGAGTTACCAAATTTAGTACGCTACAAATCTAATTTCTCTTTCGTACACGTTTTGATGTTCGTTAATAATGATGCCATGATAAAAACGTTTCTCAACAACTCAATACGTCCAGCGTTGTAACTGTCAGCCATCACCGATACATCGTATGTCTCGCCACTAACTCAAATTGTTTATTGGCTACGTTTTTTACTCGAAGCGAAAAGCATAATCGCAACCGGTGATACAAAATATCCTCAAAGGCTTTTGGACAAATAACTGCGTCCCGCGCGCAAGTTCTCAACCTAATGACGTTAAAATATACGGGCAAACCTTTCATGCGAAAGAATAGAGGGAAAGAAAGTATGCGTTCCCAAATGACAGCTTATGTCGAAAGCAAGGCACTATATTTCCACAGTACGAATCCCTCATGTAGCGCCGTACAGCGGCCGAACGGTTTTACCTGGCACTTGGCACGCCTTGGGAATTTTAGACGCTAGAGGTTTGTCGTCTTCCTCATTTGAGCTCCCTGCTGCCTTGCACGTCCCAGTGGGTCTAGGTAAACCTGCCCTATGTACGTGAACCGTCGGTAGGTGACAATATGGAGGCGGTTGGAAACTAACTCGCTTCACAACTGGGTCTTAAAACCTAAAATATAGCCTCTAAGTTCCAAGGCAGAATTTTTAGTGCGGATACACAACAGCCCTACACCACTCCGAGTGTGGTTGTGGAGCTAGTCCACAACGACCAAACATCGACAGCCCTAGTCATGACGAGCAGGGGGGTCTTCTGGCTCACTTATATATACACAGAGGCAGCTTCTGCTGATCCAATGCGCAAAAAAGGCAGCAGAATTGAACAGACTGCCGGACTGCCGAGTGCCGACTTCTGCTCTTATCTCTAAGCTACCCAGGTTCCTAACCACTTACGACTTTCGAAAAAAAAAAGGTTTGAGTTAGTCAATATCTAGATAACAGGCTAAGATAAGGATGGAATTATAAAACATTATAGACACTGTAACGTGGCATCGCGACATTTTTAGACATATTTTTACCAAGCAAGCCTGGTGCTGCTCATCTTATCCCCGAATGATTTTACAAGCTTCTACAGATTGCGGCTGCATCGAAAGAGGTTCGTGACAAGCAGATTACGGTGAATTGCTTGCATAAAGACTGCTCTAACGAAAAATACCATTAGGCGAACACTGGAAGCCGTGTGGCTCGGCAGGTGTTTGCAACCGACTAGACAGTAGCGTGCGTGATGGTCAATGAAATGGTTAAAATGACCTCGCCGAAGGTGAGGGCAGAATATTGATGCCTCCAAAGGGTATCCCCGGGCACGTTTTCTGCTCGATGAATTGTTTACCTCAGCCTTTTGAAGAATCATGTTTCGCGTAGGCGGTCAACATGATTTTATCCAGTTTTGTAACAAGGTCTAGGAAACAAAGACCACTTTGGATCGCAAATTTTACGTCATCATAGAAACGAAGGAACGCTTGAAAATCGCCATTTTGGTTTCTTCAGTATCAGCATATTAAATGAGTCTTTGATATGTGCGACGTGCCATAAAGATGTGGTGGCTGTTCGCCTCACCAACACGGGCGTTTTTGCAAATGACGCGAAATTCTTAGGTTTATGGGTTAGTTTATAACGGTTAAACGTCCCAAAGCGACTCGGGCTATGAGGGACGCCGTAATAAACGGCTCTGGAAATTCACACCACTGGGGTTCGTTAAGGTGCACTGACATCGCACAGTACGCTGGTCTCTAGAAATACGCCTCCATCAAAATTTGACCGATGCGGCAGGGAACATAGCTGCTATATGTGAAGCAGCGCAAGGCCCTAGGCTTAAGAAGAGAGTAGAGGAAAGGAGGAAAGGGAAACAACACAGCGCTGAACAAACAACTTACATTTATCTGGCCCGCAGGACATATATACACATTTTGACACCAAAATATAAATAGAATGTCAGTTGGTTAGTTCAGTGCTGTTTTGTGTCCATGTCCTCCTTTCCTCTGCTCTCTTCTTATGACTTTGACCTAGCGCTGCTTCACGTATATCATGTATAACCAACTCGCGCATCAGTTTGGGATTTCAAACCTCCTTAACTCTTAGTAAACAATAAATGCAGGGGCACAGTCGAAGATATGGGATTAAAGCTGGCTTAACGATAAGCTGTGTAATTTCAGAGACACTTGCTTACGGTCGTTGGTTACAGGAGAGTCAAGAGAGAAACTAGAGTTCCTTGCATCTAACGGTGCTTTGGGATTCCAGGGTTAGTGTACAAGACAGTACTGCTTCTTCAATAAATTTGGTTTAGATTATGAGCATCTAACGTCACAAAGCGTATTAGGCTACGAGGGATGCCGTATTGTAAGGCTCCGAAAATTTCGACTTACTGGGGTTCTTTAAGACGCACTGACATCCCACAGTGCAATCGTCCAAGGCAGCTTGAATAGATGACAACTTTTAATGTAGAGTAGGCCATTAAAAAGGTAAACCTACATATCATGCTGGCCAACACCGTCGCTTTATTTTTCGTGAATTTTGGCGAAGAGCAAAGCCTCACTGATTGAACGTGAACTCATATAAGACGTGCATAATGATGAAGGAAGTTTCTTTTCCAAATCTCATAGATTTTTTCACACGTTACCCGCCCTTCAGTTGCACAAATTGAAGTACATGTCCTGTGGGCATGGGTACACTATATCTCCCATCCGCGCTCGTGGATAGTTCTCTCTTTTCAGTTCTATTAAGTAGCTGGTAATCGAAGCAGGACCGAAGTTCCCGGTTGTAAATCTTTACATGGACCGCCGCATAGTATCGGATCCTTTATAAAGGTCTATGACATGGTGCCTAGAATCCTGCTTAGAGTGCGATATGTCCTGATGTATGCAAGTAAAATGTGTTCACAAAGAAAATATATTGTTGTAGTCAAATTTTAAGGAAGATTCTTGAATATTTACGCCACATTTTCCGCCGACATATCGCATTCAGTCAGTAAACGACATTACTATGGCCTTGAATGTAATTAATATTGGACTCGCTGTGCATAGCAACTGTACGAAAAACGTCATTCCATCAATCACATTGTGAAGGGCTGAGCTTATGTTGCTTCATATGATAAATATCACATAATTAAAAAAAGATCGTATTCGACAAAACTGCTGCAGCTGCATCAGGAAATTACGAGTGTTTTACTTCGGGATGTTGAAGTTTTCTTTTTATTGATTTTGAAGTGATTTTTTGAAGAAATAAATTGAGGGCGTTTTCATGATCTTTTCGCGTGTATAGTCGTGTATGAAATTAAAGCCACGAGAGCCCAATAATCAATTCGTGCTCTTGAAAGTCAATTCGTGGCCTCCTTCCCTTCCTCTCGGATTAGAAAGAGTGTCACTCAATGAGCGCACGAATGTAAATGTGAAACCTGCAGGCATTTTCCACGGAACAATTAATAGGTTAGCCCGAGCTCTCATGACCCCCGCCCACCCCCACACCAGGGGTGGTACTCTCTTTATCCGTAAAAGCAGGTTTTATTTTTGGGTCCAAGAGTCATGAGTACGGACGACAATAAAGAACAATTTACCTACCTAGGATACCTAGATAATAACAGGGTTCTCACGGGGCAGCCGTCACACAATTTTATTCTCTATAAAAAAAAGCTAGTCTTCAAGTCCGTGCTGGGCAATACTCTCTCTCAATGCTCTAATGTGGAAGTTAGTGTGGAGGAATTGTTGGTTTACGTTATAACTGACGAGACCCACGTTGTGAGGAGTAATGTAGCCTTATCCCCGTAATGTGGACATCTATCCTTATAAGCTCTGGGGTGAATTTCACTCAGCATTGATAGGCACGCAATATTTCCATTCTGAAGCTGCCACGAACGTCTCGCCTTCAGTTTTCTGAGCTTAGGACGAGGCGGAGAGCGGCTCCCAGAGAGTTCCGCTTGTCCTGGTGTACATGATATCTGATGTTTAATATCTCAACTTGCTCTCCGATCTAGCTGAATGAGTCGCATCACCGTCTTCCCTAGTGGTCCATTAAGATAATTCCTGCAGGCTTGCTGCGAGTAGGCAATGATGGTCAAAGATTCTCCTCGCGCAATTGCAATTTGTACTGCTAGAGCCGCAGCGAGTTTTTCGCTTCGGTAGATTTACAGTCTATGATGCAAACGCTGGTGATTTCATAGTACCCACTATCGACTGCCGTAGCAACAGCTGTTGGTCTTCGAGCCTAGCAAGCAGCATCCACATAGAGCACGCCCATTCGAACTGCCAATAGTCATTCCAGACTCGGTTCTTCCTCCCCTCCGGCTTCAGTATAGTTCCGAGTGCATGTGCCGTGGAATTGGGAAGCTTGTGTAGTACGCTCGAATTTTGTTCGAAACGTTTACGACCTGTTTGATACTACCGTGGCAATCCCGTTGCTAATTCTGTTTAGTACAGATGTGCCAGTCCGCTTTAATAGGGGCCGTCAAACTTCGGAGATGAGTTTCGCTACCGGGTGGTCTCGGTAGGTGCCGCTTACGCCGAGGTGTGCGAGCTTGCTCGTAGAGGACCGCTTGGGGGGGAGCCCAGGCTACCAAATTAAGATTTTTTGAGCACGACCTCTACCTGCTCCTTTTTCTGATTGAGTTAATTCGGTTCTTATACCGGCAGGCTTTACGTGGGTCTGCTGATCATCATGCAGGGCTCGTACCAGCGTCACCTTATCTTCTCTAAACGTTCTTTTGGTTGGGACTTTGGTGACCATGCCAGTCATCTGGACAGTAGCTGCTGATAGCAGTCTGATGGTGTGCTCTACTCAATGGTTAGAATATAGCCACATGTCCAGTATTCTCAGTCTGGATTTCTGCAATAACTTGCCCGGAGAGTGTGGCCTCCAACTTCAGAGATTTTTCATGCCTTCCGCTATGTGTTCTAATGATTTCAGACTTTTCCGGAAAGAAGGTGAGGTCACACTCCGTGGCGTGCTGGTTCACGCAGTGCGCTGCTTCTTGGAGCCGCTAATTTTTCTCCCCTAGCCAACCCTTCATACTCATGCAGGTGATGTCACTGCAGATAAGAACAAGATGACGAAAACACGAGTCATTAAGGAAAGCTACTGTGATTTCTGCTTATTTGTGGCTGCAAACAGTCCGAAGAAGGCATTACCTTGTCAAGCAAGTGAATAGTGCTACTTTCCTTTTGTTTGTCTTGGATTGCAAATGTTGAAGTAGCACACGTCCTCATCTGCAGGCTTTGAAGGCTGCTGATTAAGGAATGCAAAAGCCTCTATTCTCAAAATCCTCAGGCGGGTTAGTCTGTTACGCATTAAATGTGCTATCTTAATTGGGTAGACTACTTGATTTCGTACCGAGAAAAAAATTCACAGCAGGTGGAACCGGTAAATCTTACAGGCAAGTCTTCCATTCAGGTAGAACCTGTTCTTCCCCTAGTGATTTCTTCTATCCCTGTGCAGTCACTTTTCTGGACATCAGAACCTTGTGGTCTACTATGGAGACATTTGCACCGGTTTCATTGCACGCCTCTGACTAGTGTATAACCTTTCACGTAGGCAGTCATGATCGACAGTGTTCCTCTCTGTGTGCGCAGGAAACACCGCACGTTCTAAGCGTGGCTTTCGTTGTAAATTTAGCTTCCTTCCCCTTCTGCTTGGAGAGTTGCTTGGCTCTTCAGTTTCAGGCAATGCTGTGATACATATCGCGGAGCCGAAGAATCAAATTATCTGCATTTTTTATGTGGGTAGTTATTGTTGTGAAGCCTGGAGTTTAGCCCTAGTTGTCCATGCATGGTCGGTTGACATCCATAGCGTTCGAAGGACGTCTGACCGCTCATGTACTTGTGTTCGCTGTCAAGTTACACATAAAGTTTTCGAAGGCAATCAGGACTCAGAACTTGACCTGTGTGATTTAGTGAATGTTGTAGTAGGAGCCGAACGACAAAAGGCCAAAAAAGAGAGCAAAGGAAAAAGAAGAAAGGTGCATAGCATAGCGCCCTGTTGCAACCCATTCTTCTCTTTCCTCAGCTCTCCTTTTTCGGCCTTGTGCCGTTTTGCTTTTAAGCCAACATCGTGCACAACCAAGTGGCCCATCAGCCGGTGCTTTTGATCTTTAGTACTGTATTCCATTTCTCAGAGGCCTAGGCAGTGAGCCACATATCTTTCTGAATCCTTCAGTATCATTAATATGCGCTCTTTAAGGCATAGACTGTGTGCAGTCTTTATTACCTTTGCTTATTTGCGTATCGGTCTCGGAATAGAGTTTCTTAGGGCCGAAGAGTGCGTTCTTTTTGGAAGTTCATGATTTTTTTGCAGGGTCATTTTGTGCTTCAGTTCTTTGTGGTGAATGGTCTCCAGGTTCCGAATTGCGTATGTGGGTTTTGCAAGGTGAGTGTCCATCACGTGTTCATGACGGCCTCACTGAAAATCAGACGCCTACTTATTTGCTTGGTTGGTTGGTTAGTTATTTTAAATTATGCTCTCTTTACCATAAATATCTTGTATCATTTTTACCAGACAATTTCAATCTTGCCTTTACTGGCGCTTAAAGCTCCACTAACTGCAGAGAACACTTCAAAAAGGGAGCGATGATCCCATCTACGCCTAATTAGCTCATTTTCGATACAGCCCTTATGGACATAGCTTTGTAACAATTTGGCTGTGACGTGGGAATTCTAAGCGCCAAATTTTACGCAGCCAGCTTAAGTGGACATGGATGGCGCAGCCCAAAAGCGACGTACACTGAATCTATAAAAGAACAGTGGAAAGACATTGACAAGAGACTGCCGCTTGGCCAGTTGATACCATATCTTCAATGAATAGAAAAATAAGGGAATATGCAGTAGGTTCGTTCCTATTAGAGATGCAATGAGTGGTGAATACTTTTAGTTCTAAATTCCACATTGTAATTGCATTAATGCGCTGCAGTGTGCTCAGTCGCAAAGAGCGACGGCTTGGGCTAGCATAAATATGTGTGTGTTTTTTACTTTCTTCGTGATGCACGTATTACATCACGGTGTTTCACTGCGTAATATCTAGTGAGACGAGGCTATTTTTTCTAAGTTAATTTTTGCAATGTACTTTTCTATCCAGTAATAATGTAGACATTTTTCTTTGTATTATCTTCGATTGCCTAACAGCTTGCTTTGATCCTGAGGATTTCTTAGAAACTGTACGAAGGAATTTTTTGGCAAAATCATCTACAATGAATATACTTTACAGCATAGTGTCACATAGTGTGCACTATGCAAGGGAGTAGACTGTGTACAATCATATGAAATTTTTATTAAGCAGGCATGAGTCGTTATCAGTTGCGAATTCGAGCAGCGTGGTTCAAATACACTGTTTGCTTTACCAAAGCAGTTTGGTATACATAAAAGAGCAGACACATAATGAGTGACCATATGGGAGCCTATGTTAGTGCCACTAAATATATTTAAATGCTAAATAAAGCACGGACACAATTTTTTCCAAACATTAAAGTTGACAAATGTGGATCTTGGTAGGCAATCTTAATTCTGCTTCGGGTAGGGGTAAAATGTTCTTCAAACTTTTGTTGTTTGCATAATCTCCACAGAACTGCGATTGAGGATTTAGGGGTAATATTCTTGAATAAAGCAAATGCTTAATAATAGTGCACGCTAAAGAGCTGGTCGTTGATAAGCCCAGTTGTTGAGGTGTCGGTTGCGTGTAGCCTCCTCTTATTTGTGTACGTTGAAGGAATAAGCAAGTATATGAATTTTTGTTAGGAAATTCTGACAGGCAGAAGCGAGTTATGGACAATAATTTATGCATGAGGAGTGCGTGTTTCCCATAGCGATATGTGTCAGATGCAACTGCATGGCAACACAATAAGGCTGTATGTGTCAGCCTCAAATGCAACCCGAAGTCATTGTCAGAAATTGTTCGTCGGAATAAATACTCTTGGGTAATTACACCCTCACTGCCTCCACATATTCCTCATAAATTCAAACAAGCAACAGCAGGAATTGAAGTAACTAGAAACGCTTCGGAGATGGGAAGTATACTAGAGTTTTTGTGCAAGCTAAATAAGAAGAAATTTTACGATGGTTTTCTCATGTGGTAAATCAAAGTTCAGCGACTGATAACTGATACGGCGCTTAAAATCTCTGATGCTAATCAGATGAATTAATAACAAAATACAGCGGTATGTAATTTCGGTACATTATTAGCGCTGCAAGCGTGAAATAATATGAATACGAGGTGCGTTATTTCTTTTTATTTGTTTACAATACTGCTAAGTCCTGTTGCAGGAGTTGGGGCAGAGTGGGACTTTCATTAGAGAACAAAAATTAAAAATACAGAAAGCAAAAGGTACAACAGTACGAAGAACCATTCGGACGAATCTGTACCGGTCTTAACATGATCATAAAAACAGTTTACTATTACAAATCACACTACAATATCGGCAACAAATTCTTCAAAATCATTCAGCAATGCAGCCCGGTCATCGTGTTCATGCCAATCTACCAGAGTACACGCTATGAAGGAATATATAAACACACCATTCTTGCATTGCAACAGAAATAAATTTATTCTTATTTCTAGTTGGGTAAGCAGACGAAAGCGCAATATACTCGGAAGTGTTGCTCTGGCAATGAAGCTTTAGTATTTTGAAGAAGTTCGAGCGAGATATTCTGTATTTTTTTTTCTGAAATGGATAAAAAAACCTGCTTTCAGAACGAGGTTCGAAACTGACGTTATGCTGTCTTTATCAAAAAAGAAATGCATAATTTTTAGAAATGGACGAGCTTAAAAGAGTAGAATTTGAGAAACTTGCATGTAAACTATGCGAAGTCCTTTTTGGCTAACATTTGAAATGGTGATATAATGCGCCGATTAAAAACGCGACAGTCTTCAAGATTCTCCTCAGCGCACAACACTAGTGAAGAGCGCATGATGACGTCATGGAAGGTATTGATACATTTAAAACGAATAAACACCTGCTTTGAAGGAAAAATAAAAACAACGCCGCACGGAAGGCAAAGACCGCTCAGTGTTGTTTGACAGCGTCCAACCAGACACGGTAGAGTGTAGCTAACGGCAGCGGTAATTTCAAATCATAATTTCCGCTACGTCCCACTAAACTTTTGCGCGCTTCTCTGGCCCTTTGAGGAGAAGCACAAAATTCAATAGTCGATTACGTCGTTATTATAAATGATAAAGCAAAATCACTTGCATGCTTTACACACAACCTATAAAAATTTGAATCCTTCCACATCGCGAAATTCTCAAAGCGTGGTGCCGTTACCTTTAAAGATAAATTTTACGGACTTGCTATGGACCCTTGTGATTTATGAGTGTTTATGGCGGTAAACAAATCCTAAATAACATTAGCATATTGAACGCTTCGAAGAAATACAAGAGATTTATACGCCAAAAGCTTTGTGTTAGAAGAACCCTATCAGGAAGTTCGTTTTAGATATTGTAGCTTACCCATTGCATTGTTGTAATAGATGTGATATGGCTGTCCCAGCGCAGATTGCTTGCCAAATATAAACCAAGATATTTGTGCTCGGTAAAAAGCTGAAGTACAGCCCCATTCGCTGAGTACTGAAAGATAAGTGGTTGATTTTTGTTAGTCACCGACATGGTGACCTTTTTTTTGTAATTGACAGACGTTTGCCTTCGGTTACATCATTCCAATGGCCTTTCTAGTTTTCTACTAAGGTATAGCTGATCATCCTTTGAGTTAATAACACCATATAAATTACAGTTGTCCCTGTAGAGCATGATCCTGCATTTGAGTCTATCAACCATATAATTCATGAACAGTAAGAATAGCAAAGGGATCAACACAGAGCGCTGTGGAACAGCGGATGCAACTCGCAAAATTTCCGAGGGACATTCGTTAATAACCACGCACTGTTATCTAAATAATAGGTAGCAATGTATCCAATCGCAAAGAAGTTTTTTTGTAATATGATCCGTAGTTTTATTATTATTTTGTGCGCCATATTTAATCGATCGGTTTGGTGAATTCAAGAAATATTGCATCAATTTGACATCGGTCATTAATAGCTGAGGCGAAATCATGAACTGTATCTGCAGCGTGTGCGCCAAGTTTCAAAATTACAGGATTGCGCTTAAAGGGGTGAGTTGAGTTTCCCCCTTCAGGTGGCGATGACAGGAAACACCTTGTTGATGACAAAATCAAGGTTTCTTGATGACCCGGTGGTTCTAACTCGCAAACATTCACGTTACTCGAGGAAAAGAGAAGGTTAACTATTTATTTACAGCATAAATAAAATATGAAGAAACAAAGCAAGGAGAAAACTATTTACATGACTAAACCGTAGATCAGACGAATTCGGCCCATGTTGAACCCAGCGCGCTTGTTTTTAAACAATCTGTCTCCGCCCTCAGCTGGCACAGCCACCAATAAGATTACAAGCGACACACCTCACCAATCAGTGGTCAGGGAAAGGAAAATAAGATTTCCACTATCTAATCACAGATTGGTGAAAGAGTGTTGATTAAATATTTAGGAAAGGAGAGGTTGCAATCAAATACATAAACAGAACAAACGCGACCACCCTCTCCCAAGGCACCCACGGCCGAGCCGTTACCACTTTCCTGTCTCTTTCGCACACGCGACAAACATATGCCGACGAGACGATAACTAAAGTTGTTTACAGAACACACCCAAAGAGAAGAAGACTGTTATTACGGGAATAGTGGGTTTCCGGTCACTCGACTAATCATCAGCCGTATCTCGTGTGTTCCCGAAACATCGTCAACCCCTTGACAACGAACACATGTCGACAGCTGTACATGGTTAGGCTTCTTAAAACGGGTTATGCCCGTGACAGCGCGGAGTAAACAAGGACGTCCGCCGCACGAAGGGAAGGCAGGAACCGGACGGGCCCCTTTATTGGAGACTTTCGACCACACTGCTGCGGTCTTCTTTTCGCGGAAAGTTCGCGGAAAGGTCAGCGAACTCCACAGGGTGGTGAAATGTTTTTATAAAGATTTGAACGACGTGTGCATTTCAAATTCTGACCCTTCATTCTATAATGCACCTTGATGCGTTTGATCATCCGGGTTGAGTACATAGCGAAAAAAACTAAGTTTTGGTTTTCCAACGTGCATCCCCCTCAACTCTACAGCAAACGCCATCTTAGGCAGCCAATCAGAAGTTTCTCTCGTCAACACGACATGGCGGCCTAAGGAGGCCTGTTGAACCATAGTTTAACGAGGTGGAACCGCATATGGCTTCGAATGTGGCGTTAAATTGACGCCACCCCAGGTAATTAAAAAAAATGGCAGATCTTCCCGAGCTGCACTGTTGTCACCTGCTACAACAGTTTGCGGTCGAGCTGACACTTGGGCGAAAACTTGGCCGACGCTGCGCAGCGTACGCCGCTTGCGAACTGCCGCCCACTGCATGCAGGGACACACAGAGCGCCAAGCATATAAGCGCCGCTGGACTCAAGCCCTGCGCGCAGCCGGTGTAAAACTTTGCCGCCGCAAAACCGTGCCTGAGTGCTGCTTCGCTACTTGAAGTTCGCTCCAGAAAATACAAGCTAGCGATGTTATCAGAAAGACTGCTTGCTATACTCAAGCGATGACAAGGCATGACTGCCCAAGTAGCGAGCTTTTGACAACAGCGCCGGACACACGAGCGGGGAGGGGGGGGAGTTAACTGCGCTGCTGTCCGGTTTTCCTGGTCGTTGCTAACCCTACAGCCTATTTCGAATCGAAGCCGCCGCGGATGACAACTCGTAAGTCGAATGCGTTATTATTAAATGCCTATTCCTGGCATGAGTTTACGGTCAAAAGCATCATCGCACAACAAAAAGTGGGGAGAATTTCCGCGACGCGCTCGGCATAGGAGTTAGAAGACACCATGCGCGCGACTCTGACTGCAGCGCAGGGTAGCGGCAGCTGCAAGGAGGTTGTGGCACGAAATTTCCTCGTATCACATTTGTTACTTCTACCAGAAGCTCGGTATAGTTCAAGTATCTCCAAAATTAATCTAGTTTTCACATTTCTCTATCATAGAGATTCTTATTTACGTCAAAAACAATCGTTAGCTCATGTTTATGACGCCGTCGGACGGGATTCAACCTGCCCAAGCAGCAGAGTTTCATTGGCCCAAGCAAGACATATCATCAGTGGCCAATGCTTCCATAATTGGCAGAATGATGGACACTAATCAAAGTTTTTGCTTGGATAGGGTGACAACCATTGGCCATTCCAATGAAGGCCAAGCCTTGACATTCTTCGGCAGTCTTGGACTATGATAGGTACTGCACTCTAACACCACGCTGAGTCCAAGTAGTTTGTTTCGCTGTAGCCAATCATTTTGCCCAATTAATACTTTAGGATTTTCCCTAGCATCTTTTTTTTTGTAACTCCCGCTGCTTTTAGCTCCCTGGACAATTCTGAGCTTTGATAACTGCATAGAAGCACTTTGGGCCCAACACTTGCAAATATCTCAAATATATACAATCCGTTCTAAAAGATGAGAGTCTCTAAAAACATCAATATAACCATTTGACAGCATAGTGTAAAATGCAGCATTATAGCAGCTTATAGTTTTGATGCAATTAATCCAGTGGGCACTTTGGCCATCTAAAGTGCACAAGGCGAAAGCCTTTCTGTGCCCACTTTGACTGCTATTTTTATTTTTTGTTATTAATTTTTAATTTAAATTTATATTCATAGATTTTGTAACTTGTTATTTAAAAAATATGATTTGTTGTTTCTTTTTGCTCTAAAGGTTTATTGTTATTTATTTTTATTTCAAACATTTATTGATTACTTTTTATTTATTTTATTTACTGAACTAGTTAATAATTATTGACTAATCACCAATAATCCATTACTTATTAATTGCTAACAGTATATGGGTTATAGCAATTTGCTATTGATGACGTCATACTGTGAGAGATTTCGTGGACGGAAGGACGGACAACAATGAGCCAATAATGACTTTCGCGCTAAAAAACTTCTGCAAACAAAGGTGCACAGCACTATTTGGACCAGGCATATGAAGAATTGCACATTTAGTATAACTATCGGAGAGTACACGGATTCCGTTTTTGCTTCGCATTTATAGCGCTATTCAAATGTTATGAGGCAACGTGCATTCAACAAGGTTAGAACACTTTGTTTGCAAATGCATATTCTTATACTATATTCTTTTCCTGCAGTAGCATTTTGTATTCTTACTGCTGCACTGAATGCTAGCAAATTGCAGTGACTTGAGCAAGGCAGCAGCAGAGAGTGCATGAGATGTGTTGTATCTCGTCGAAGGATGTTTTTCAGATAAACTAGAAAAAAAGATGCCTGCAAGTGCTGTAGTCAAACTTTGTGCCATATAAAATTAACAAACCTTCAGTGCAAAAAGGTAAAGTGGACCAACAGAATCCATCAAAAGCAAGAAGAAAGCCCTTGTGCAATGAACAGCCCTTCATACAGGCAGTAAATGATGTTGGCATTCCAGAAGCAAGCAGACTTGCAAGAACGCGTGAGGCATAACCACCTAGTTCTAGATTCGCAATTCGTTAGCTTGTATAGCTGCAATAGTAATGTTCTCATTCGTTGTGTTCCTGCACACATGAATATCTGCACATCCGCCAGGAATAGTTTTGTACTCTATACGCAAGAGATGAACACTACTAAATACACAGCCACATTGAAGTAGTACATTCACTTTATGCATTTCTTTTTCCATAAATAATAGCCATTTTACGCACTGGATGTAACCAGCACGGCTGGGCGACGCCTTGCGGCCCGACCCTCTTCCTGGTCTCCCGCGATCATAAGCCACTTTTTGGTGGCATCTGCGACGCATGCTTCCATAGTGTCAAGATGCCTACGCGTTGCACTTGCCAAAACAGGGTACATGCGCACCAGTGCCATAAAATGAATAAATACAGACACTAAAACCGGAGAGCAAATAAATAACCTTTCAGAACAGACACAATGCGAACTGTGCAAAATGCTTCACTAAAGATGAAAGCTATAACACAAACTGTGGCTGCAGGACACAAGGTGAAAATTTGTTCATGAAGCAACTGAAAGATAAATCAATGTCACTTATAGACCTTTGGTAAAATTTAGTTGTGATACTGTATAAACTCGTGTAAGGTTGCACTTGTTTTTTAACTTTTAGTGGGAATTTTGAAGGTGCGCCCCATACATGAACTGTGCTTTTCTCAATCATCTAGTTCATAACGAAGGTGCTCCTCATTTATGGCTGCGGCCATTACACGAGATCATACGGTAATTAGTCGGTCATGGGGCTGATTTTGCTGGTTCCTTATATACACGCGTGCTATTACCACCACGCTAAGCAATGCACCCATTATCACAAGGACTGAGTGCATGTGCTATACATTGTGAAAATTTTGTCAATGCAGCTCCAAATAGCTGCGCAACATGCGCTTGAGCATTTTGGTAAAGGAAGGATGCTCTGCAAATAAGATGTTTTGTCCATTACTAATTAATGCCACTAAACCAGTAAGCAGGTACTTCAACGCGGAAATGAACTTGATGCCACAGCACTGAAACTGACCTCTGAGGTAGGTCAGCCAGCATGTTGAAGAATGTTGAAGAGCGTGTAGCCTTTCCCAAGGAAATAGAGTCGAGCGCACTAATAGTGTACCTGACGGAAGCCCAGTTTGCGTTCGTTGTACCAAAGGTTCGTAGTAAGCGGACTTCTTAGTTGACAGCCATAAATACTAAGTCAAACGAAACTGGCATTGAATTCTTGCAACAGTTCATTAGGCACGACGGAACAGTGCAATTTTCAAGGCTTCAAAAGCAGTCATACATTGTTCTTCGCTGCGGCCGTACGTGGAAACATTTAGGCAGCTTTAAGACTAGGATTAAACTGATCATGGCTAACGCGTTTACGGCAACTAGTGGCAGATTAATCGCCTCGTTATTATCCTCAGATATTCTGCAGTGGGGCAGCACTCACACTTCGTGGACAATGCCTTCATTAATAAATGACTTTGGATGCTTGCGCCATGATCCCCACCAACAAAGCATCTCGGGAGAAGTCATGACCGGCCATCTGAGAATCAACATGTTTCTAGAAATCCACAGGCTGCGAATCACACGGATGTTCAACAGCGTCCTCGGTCGGCAATTGCCCCATAGAGCATGCCTTAAGGAAACAATGTGATCCACTCCTTCCTTAAGGCACATTCACATGGCCTTAATCATTGTTTAGCCGGCATGGTGGCTAGGTAGTTATGGCACTCAGCTGCTGACCTGAAAGACGCAGGTTCCATTCTGACTGCGGCGGTCGAATTTTGCTGCAGGTGAAATTCTAGAGGCCCGTGTGCTGTTCGATGTCAGAGCACGTTGAAGAACCCCAGGTGGTCGAAATTCCCGGAGCCGTTCACTACAGCGTTCCTCATAGCCTGAGTTGCTTTGGGATGTGAAATCCCCAAAAAACTAAAGCAAACTTTAGTCACTTTCGCAGCAGCGATAAAAAATAGCCGACCTGAATATGGTCATCTGCTGCATGAATTGCTTCCAGCAAGATCTGGATGATGCACCGATTATAGAAAACCTGGAGCGCATGCATGATACTCACCTCCAGTTCCAGAATTGGTTTGAAATTGTTCTGTTTAGGAATGGAAATGACGCAGTATCTGTCACATCTCGGCGGACACCCGAACCGCGCCGTAAGAGAAGGGATAAAGAAGGGAATGAGAGAATAATACAGAGAGAGGTGCCGTATAGGCAGCTAGGCATTACGAGTCCCAAGGCTCATGTGATCAAAGATTCGCAACACGAGTGTCGAAACTTCTTGAGAGGGCGAGTTCCCAAGCACGTCAGTCGGCTCATGCGCACCGCACCCATCAACAAGCACCACCAAATCACCTGGACCCCAGGCCACGAGGGACTGGAGGGAAATGAGAGGGCACATGCTCTAGCTCGAGGCATCATCAACCGAGCGGGGCACAAACCGTGCTCGCTTTTAGCCCTGTGCCTTCTAGGTATAACGAACGCCTCGAGTTTCAGCGTCTTCAAAGGAGACACTTCCCTCCACAACATAGGAAATTAGACATCCCAGATTCCGTCTCTTGGTGGCAGATACAGACGAACACATTTCCAAGCCTCCATACACTACACCTTATACACCAAACATTATACTCGGACAGCTATTCCTGGTCCTAGGCCCGCCCTACACTCTTCCGCATTTCGTCGGGTTGTGGGGCCAAACCAAACACTTTAAAGATGGAAAACGCATCTTTTGAGAGGTGGAAGGCGCTGTTGACCAGCGATAACCTTGAGGACCAATGGGCCCTCATACAACTGGTCCGCAGGGCAGCTCAAGTCAGTGGAGCCCTAGAATGAGGGCCACACCCATAAGCTCGCCCAACTCCCCTTCACTTTAATAAAGTTTTCCTCCTCCTCCTCCGGAATAATTTCGACGACTTCGAGATCTTTAACGTGCACTGACATCGCACAGCACACGGGTTCCTTAGCGTGCAAATGGCATTTGGTGACGAGAAGTACGTTGTCGTTACAAGTAGAGGGGAACAAGTAGTTCGTTGCAGCGTTATCACGCAGGAGTTGGAGCTCATATACGTTCCGTTACGCCACGGTCTAGCTCAAGAGCCAAATGGCAAGTAAGTCATACGCAGTACCCATCACGCCATTGAAACTTCTGCTTGGTTCCACGCTCGTCGCATGAAATCAAAAAGTCATACGTTGTCCAGGCCTTTCTGTTCGGTCTGTAGCGTACAAAAACGCAGCTTGCAAAGCTTTGCAGTGCACGAGGTTTGTCTATATTGAAGGGTCTTTGCTGATCGCCTGAATTCCTCCTCGTGTTAAACAGCATCTTGATGTAAAATCATACCGTGGCTTTCGCCAGTACGTGTCGCATTTGAAGGCATGGGCTTTTGACGGCAGCCTTGTGAAAAACTTCCGTTTTATTGGCCGTGAAGGAGTTTTCTTTTTTGTAGTGTGCCGTTGGGTTTGTTCAAAAACATTTGCTCCCAGAATCAGTACATCAGCTTATAGCAGATTTTTCTCGGCAGGATAAAAAGCGAAAATGGAGCAGTACGTATAAAGCAACGTTGGAGAAATCCGTATTCAGCGCAAAGACGGGTAATATTGGAGAACTGATATGCTAGGCCTCAGGACGGTGATTTTTTTCAATGTGCTTACACCCATCTAACCCCCCCCCCCCCCGTTTTCTATAAGCTCTAAAAATGACAAAGCTATGCTAAGCTAAGCTATATCGTTAGAAACAAAACTTGAAAAAGAGGGATGATTTTCGGAGCCACAAAGAGTTTATAAAAAGAGAGAACACGCTCAGGGTGCGATTATAACTACCGACGCGAAGAACAAAGTACTTCAGCGGACGAAAATGCAACCGATTTAAGGGGGCTTATAAAAGAGATAGGGGTTTGTAGGGCTCATTGTGTGTCGGTAGAAAACAGTGGTTGATTGAGGCTGGACTGTGAACATGGCTCCGATCAACTTTCTCTGCCTACTATGTAGAGTAAGGGACGCTATGTCACACATCACGCAGATGAGTTAAGGCCTTTGAGATAGCAGAAAAGTACATTCCTTTCGCTTCCTTTTGCTGTTAGTGCAATGGGCTTCACATGCCATGAGGGAGAGCTTCGACCACTGGAGAACCGCAATCGAAGAGACAGCTTTCAAAACTTCTACACACCATGCAGGACAGAGGCTTTCTTTCGTGATTGTTTCCTGAGCGTGACACGTTTTAGCCCGCAAAATTTCATTCTGATCTTTCTCCAGTCGTAGCAGCCATTTTTGCTAAGCTCGTCTCTCCCTGACACTCGGCTGGCCTCTGTTGCAACTATTTTCTCAGTATCCAGTCTCATCACCCCAACATTATAATAATATAGAGCCGTATTTAATGCGAAGAAAGCTTTACTGCCCTAACGGCGCCGATTTCGCCTTGTGCTGCTGTTTGATGTTATAGGTCCTTGCTGCGCCACTGCCATAACAACACATCACGGGACTTCGCCACGGCGCCGAGCGAGTCTTCACCGTCGCTGCGCCGGGGCTCCAGAGGCTCAGAGCGGTCGCTGCATGACCACGTGATCTAGCCGAGCAGGCGCGGCTTGGCACCGGTAATGCTGAGTGTGTTCCGCACACTGAATTTGCAGCGCGCCCTCCCTGCAACCATGGCAGGTGGCAGTTAATGGTTGATAGCGAGAAATTGGTCACCCAGTGTATGCGGCGGCCTATTGCTGCAGTGCCGCGTGCCGGCCACACCGTTGTCAGCGCTAATGAATGCAGCCCGCATATCTTTCTCACCACCACCACGTACCTCAAAGCGTGATATAGCGCAACTTCAGCGCAACTGAGGCCTGCACTTACCAAGGGAGTCAGTTATTCTTCCTTTCCTTAAAATTATCAGGGTCTAGAACGTTGTGAACGACAAAGCCAATTAAGGACGACCGCAAGGTTGATGCCAGAGCACACGGACGCGTCTGACCTCGGCCCCGGAGTTTTTTTTACTGTTTTTTGCGGCTTTTCGACTGTTCATGGACTGAAAGTGCTGCAAACGGTTCGTGAAGGTGTTGTGCACCATTTTCGTCCAATTTTCGGGACTTCCGAGTGGGAATTTTATGCGTGACACGGAGCGGCAGACGCTTCGCTGGGTGTCGCAGTAGGCTAGCTGGAACTTGCCGCGCCTAGGCTAGGCTAGGCCTAGCCTCACAGTGCTCTCATGGCTTCACCAAACGCCGAGCCTGCCTGCAGCCGCAGGGTATAACAAGTTGGCGGAGAAGCAATATCGCATGAAGAACTGGCCACGTTGCTACGTGAACCAGGGCCCTCACAGCCCGTAAACTGAAGCACTAAGCACCGCTCCACGAGCCCGCCACCTCGAGCTTGCCTCTCAAGCCACTGGACGGACCCGCCACACCGGCCCAGCCCAAGCAAGCTATGTCTCCTCCACCAACTCTAAAGCGTCAGCCTCCGCTACCCAAGCTACCCGCCTCAGACCTGAAAATCATCTACCGCCAGTGTTGGGGCCTAGATCTCCGCAAACTTAATAGGGGCTACATCCTATCCCTCGTATGCACCGCCCTGAAACTACCTATAGAGGCAGTACATCAACAAGAGGCCTTACGCACAAATCCTCGAAACAACTCCTTCACCATCAGTACACCATCAGAGAACAGAGCGGAACGCTAAGTTAAGCTAAAGTCTCTTCAAATCTCCAACATGACCTACCCATCAAAGGCCTACATCGCCCATCCAGACAACGCCATCCGAGGCGTTCTCTAAAACCCTATCTTCGACCAGACGCCTGATCAGATAGTTCAGGACTTCAGACTTTCAACAAAAGTTGTTCGTATGACATTACGGAAGAACAGACGTTTGGGCAAGACTAAGTCCATACTCGTCCTTTTCGTCAACATAAAGCCGGTTCCTAAACAACTACGTTTTTAGGCAGCCGTGTATAACTGCTATCCCTTCCTGGCGAAAGCCGAGGCATGTTTTAACTGCCGGAAAGCCGGTGGCAGAAGCGACGTCTGTATCCAACCCAAGCAAAAACTATGCCAGCGCTGTGGAGAGCCTTATTCCGCAGTCGAGCCACCCACGTGCGCCGCCAAATACATCATTTGCAATAGATCCCACTTCACGGGCTCCAAGCATTGCAAGCAGCGTTTCAACCAACCGGGCAGTGAAAGGCCGACACCCAAAGATGATACGACAAAGAACGCAACCCTCCGGGAATGCCGCCGCAGGCAGTGATCAAGCTCGAGAACCCGCGCAAACTCCGGTCATAGGTCCCGGTCCCGGTCCGATTCCTTCCCACCCCTGATCAGAGAGCCCAGCCCACGTCTGAGAAACAAGGAAAGACCGGACAGTCCACACCTGCTTAGGTGAGCTGGGGTCTACGAGCTCCTTCCCTTGTCCATGAAAGCAATCAACTTAAAGAACTAGAACACCAGAGCAAGCAAATCCAACATCAGAGTCAACAAATCGATAGCCTCAGCAAGCAACTTCAATATGTTACTACAAAGAGTCCCGCCAACAGATAAAATGAAAATCCCTCAAGATATCCCCTCTCTCACCCCTGTAGCTAGCCCACCGAACTCACCCACCCAAAGCACACCTGCCAAGCGCCGAGCAAAAGAAAACACCACCACTGAGGACGTCCCAACGTTAGGAACCCTGATGAACGCGATCACTATTCTTGAACAGAAAATGAAAAGAAATTCGAATCCATGACCAAAGACATGAGCACATGGACGTGCAATCTCCACAACTGAATCACGACGGTCGAGCAGAGACTTAGCGCCCACATCCTCATCGCTGCTAAGGTGCAGAGCAAAATAGACCAAGTGTCTCCCCCCACATAAATCAAATGCAACCCATTCGCTTTCAGACCAGTGAATGATGACAGCAAACCACAAAACCTTAGAGTGCGACAGTGGAACTACAGAGGATATCGCTCCAAGCGAAGCAATCTGCAACTCCACATTCAATCTCACTCCGACACAGAACTCCCCACAGTCATTGCACTACAGGAAACTCAAGCTCCTGTCAGATTAGTCAGCTACACTTCCTACACACCATTGAACAAACCCACTCAAAGGGTAGCAACCCTAGTTCACAGAGCATACACCGCTGCAGATCTCCCCAGAGGGGTTGAAGACATAGATTGTCACCTAACAGAGCTTCTTCCCAAAACTAGGAATAGCACTACCGTATACATCCTCTACAAATACAGCAGCTCGAAAGGCAAAGCAGCCCCCCTCCTCGCAACCATACGCAAAACGCTCCATATCAGCGATAAACACCCGCTTATAGTGCTTGGTGACTAATGCTGGACACGTCAGCTGGGGGTACAAATTTAACTGCTGGAAAGGAGCAAAGCTCTGGACATTAACTCAGAACGAGGGACTCACCCTAGCCAATAATCCGCAACAACATACGCTCATCGGTAACAGCGTGCAACACAACACCAATCCCGATCTCACACTCCCAAAGAATATCACACAATGTCAGTGGTCGCACATGCAGACCTTCCTAGGTAGCGACCACAACATAATTTAAACCTCACTCCCTCTAAACTCAATCACCCCCTTCATAAAAACAAGCTGCAGATCACAGACTGGGACAATTTTCGGAACCTCCCGAACGGCGCCCCCCCTGAAATCAAACCCCTGGCGAGGTGGGTGGCAGAGCTCACAAACAGCGTTGCTACAGCGACATCTGAGATACCGAGCAGTCGCGAATCGGACGCAGTCGACAGCAGACTCCTTCACATGTATGAGGCTCACTCCGGCCTGAAGAAACGATGGCTTCGTAACAAACACAACAGATCACTCAAGTTAAGGATATCAACCTTGATCAAGGAAATAGAGGCACACGTGGCAAAACTATCGCGCCAGCAATGGGGTCAGCTCTGCAAAAGCATGGAGGGCAACCTGCACCTAAGAGACATATGGAAATTTCTGCGCTGCCTCGTAGAACCCCACAACACGAAGAGCACGCAACAGCGTAATGTAACGCGCCTCATTCACAGAATAGGTATGGATCATGATGTCCTGATCCAGAATCTCAAAAACAGGTTTCTTACAACTCCCAAATTACCCCTCCTTTCCTACTTGGGCGTAGAAAACCCCGAGCACTACGCGGACATAACAACGTGGGAGGTTAGAGCAGCAATGTTAAAACTTCTCATCACGTCTGCGCCAGGACCGGACAGGATCACAAACAAAACGACAAACTTCTCAACAAGCACCGGAAGGAAGGTACTCTTCCCTCCGAGTGGACCCACGCGAGGGTCACTTTCATTCCCAAGCACGGAAAACCACTGGGTCGGTTAAGCCTCAGCCAACCTCCCTCACATCATGCATGGGAATGTTAAAGAGAACGTAGTCCTTAACACACTGTAAAATTATATGCAAACAAAAGACCTCTTTCCTCAAACAATGCCAGGGTTACGAAACGATCTATCGCAGTGCTTCAAATCTGAGAAGAAATCCTACATTCCAGACATTGCAAGCGCACACGAGCACTACTAGCCGTAGACCTCACTAAGGCGTTCGACGATGTCCAACACACAGCTATACTGGACGCCTTATCGAATCTAGGAGTCGGGACTCGAACGCGTACCTGCATAGCAGCTTTCCTACAATACCGCACCGCGGAAATCAAACTAGGCCCTATAGAGTCTCCCTCCTTCCCTTTAATCAGCAAGGGCAGCATCTCCCCTACGTTTCAACATCACTTTCATTCTCATGGCTAGCAAGCTAGAGCGCATTCCAAACCTCTCACACTCCTATGCAGACGACATCGCCTTATGGACCACCATGGGCAACGTTGGGACCATGGATGAAACCCTTCAAGCATGTGCGGAAGCTGTAGTGGAGAGCGCAGCCTCTATAGGCCTCGCATGCTCATCTGCTAAGTCTGAGCTCTTGCTACTGCACCTCACACTCGAACCGCAACAGGAAGGAAAACCCTTCATACACGTCGAGGGCAATGGTCTACAAGTAGAAGAGTTTGAAAAGTTACGCATCCTAGGCATGTTCTTACAAAACAATGGAAGCAACATGGAGACCATCTCCAAACTAACAATCACGACATATCAAACCATCCGTCTGATTAGAGGAATAGCCAACAAGCATCGAGGCATGCGAGAACATGACATGAGGCGGCTAGTGCAGGCATTCGTGATTAGTCGGATGGTTTACTCCTTTCCATACCTCTACCTCAGAAAGGCGCTGGAGAAGAAGGTAGATGTACTAATAAGACAGGCATTGAAGTAAGCCTTAAATCTCCCACAACGAGCTCCCACCACACATCTCCTACGCATGGGAGTACACAATACACTAAAAGAACTAACTGAAGCTCATCGCACGGCTCTGATTGACAGACTGTCCTCCGCAAATACAGGCTCGCCTCCCAAAAGGTTCAGCCAACAGGTGCACCCCCAACAACACCCACGCCATCCCAACATACATCAGTGACAGACTCATAGTTCACCCTCTGCCCAAAAAACGTACACCTAGTTCAAAACCAGGCCAGACGCGAAGCTCGTGCCAAGGCTTTACACAAAGCTCATGAAAACGACAAAGACGCGGCTACGTGGACGCGGCAGAGTGCACCCACAATTCGGCTTACGCCATCACTGTAGCATCGCATGACCTCAATCATAGCCTCGGGCTGGATTAAGGCAACAACCTCACTTGAAGCCGAAGAAGCAGCCTTAGCGTTTGCCATTTCCTCCTCCACTGCCACACTCATTCTGAGTGACTATAAAAGAACAATCAGGAATTTTGCACGGAGACATTCATTCTACTGAAAATATCTCAATTCTTGCTCCACAGAACCCCGAGCAGTTCGAATTGTTTGGGTGCCAGCCCACGCAAGCAACCCCGTCACGAAGTGGCCCACTCTCTTGCTCGAGCGTACGTCAACCGAGCAGGGCACACCGTATACCAGGGTAGTGCTAGGGATCGGCTCGTCACCTAGCATGAAATAACCCTCCATTACAGCGAGCAAAGACTCGTCTATCCCCTACCACACATCTCTCTCGAAAGAACAACAAACTACCTAGAGACAGCTTCGGGCTCGCACAATTCCTTCACCGCCTTTGTTAGCCCTTATCCACCCAAGCCAATACAGACCAGAATGCTCTCTTTGTGTCGCTTCGAGAGCCAATGTTGACCAAATTTTGCTCACGGACAAAGATCGTTGGGAGATCGCGGTCTCCAGCTCCGAACTGGCCTCACAAAGGCGGCTGGTAGAGTGGGCTGGAGAGGTCGCCGCACATCATGGACTGTTGGCCACCACTCGGATACAGGAGCCAGACCAACCCTAGGCAGTAAACCATCCATAAGGCTCATCAATAAAGTTTTCACCTGCCTACCTTGTCGCCGCTCGTGTTAGAATGCTACGAATATTTCGCCGCTTTTTAGAAATTTCCAGAATACTCTTAAATATGAAACATACTAGAGTTCAAGTCTTTCGACGACTTAAATGAGAGGGTCAGTAAAGAACGGAAATAAAAGCAACGTTATAGATGAAGACCACACATCATTAAGATGACATTAAAAATTCTTTAATTACTGCGTTCTTCACCAGCGTAATTCTACGCCTCACTGCAATCACTGGCACTTAGATGTAAGCACGGTGGTATATATAGTAGGACCGAAAACTAAATGTAAAGCATCGCATTTTATTGATAGCGCCACCACTGCGCAAGACGCTACAGTAATATTGTGAACTGAAGAATTGGCTTGCCTAGTTCGAAAAGAGCCCTACGTGTGCTATGAGCATAGCGCTGTGCATCCTGGTTGCATGTAGAGTGGTTTTTCTGCTTGAGAATTTTATTGAAACGTTTAGACACCTGAAGCCCACAAAGATCTCATTCCGACCTGAAATTTTTTAAGCCAGTTTTTAGATCTTAGTGAAATAGTGGTGACAACGCAATAGAAATGTTGTGCCGACTGCAGGAATAATGAAAAGGAAAGTGCACGGGAAAGTGGGCTTCCTTCTGGCTCAAGCTCAGCCATAATCGGTGCCACGTACAGACAATAGCACAGTAAAGAGATATGAAAGGAAATATTGAAAGAAAGAAAGCCTGTGGCAGCAACGCATCCTTAGCGATGACGACCAACACCCCCCCCCCCCTCCCCCACCGGTGACAAGGAGTGCCCTGCAAATGTGGATGGATGGATGGATGGATGGAAACAACATTTATTAGACAAAAAAGTCTTCCAAGGTTGTCCCCTACCGGTCCAGGAGGCCACGGGCTTGTGACTGACATAAAGCCCGATCCACAAGCGATTTCTGTCTGGCGGGCTGAGCGGTCCGTAAAGCAGCCTCCAAGGAAGAATGAGTGGGATTGGTAATGGGGGTACTGCCTGCTGATAAGGACATTCTTAAAGGTAGTGGAAAAGCGTGGATCTGGACATGCCACAGGTGGTACAATGAGGAGGAAAGGCGGGGTGAAAGCATGAGAGACGGTAGGTGAAATAAAGCAGCCCGTCTGTAATTGTCGCCATGTGGCGCTGGATAAGGGCGACAAGGTACTGTGGAGTGGTGGTAATGTCATGCGGCTGAGTACGTAGAATGTGGTGATTTGATGATATGTATAAAGGAGCGATGGGCCTCTTGCGCAGGGTTGGCTGCCTGATCGTCCGGGGTCCGGCAGGAAAACTCTCGGGCCAGCGCATGAACGCGCTCATTCCCGGGGATCAAGGCATGCTCAGGGATCCACGGCAGAGTAATCGTTGGGTCGAGAGAGGTGGCTGTGGATTGAATGCGGCGTGTAGCTGTATGCGGATTGGGAATCTGTGCGTTTCGTTTATGGTTTTGTCAATGCTGGTGTGGGCCAGCGCAAGTGCTATGGCGGCTCCTCCCGCCTCTGCAGGCGAATTAGTTCAGATATTGGCGGCGGCCCCCATTCTACCATCTTCATAGGTGTGAGAGCCCTGAAATTCCAGCCCCGTAAGGCCACGAAGCCGCCACCCGTCCCAAGCAATGGAAGGACAGAGCAAGGATGCTTTGTCACATTGGAACCCATTATAATTCAAAGGCCTAAAGAAACTATACACCCTTGCGGGGCGAAAGTGTTATTAGCCTCCCACACAACTAAATCCGAGTGTTTGCGGGAAGCCTCCGAGGGAGTCCCGCAAGGAAAGGCGCATAACTTGCTCTCCAGTACAGTAAACGCTTGAAAAACTGCTTTAGGGTGAAAGAAAGGGCGCAGTATCTGTCTCATATTTCGTTCGACCCCTGAAGCGCCCCGTAAGGAAAGGGATAAAGGAGGCAGTGAAAGAAGAAAGGAAGAAAGAGGTGCCGTAGTGCAGGGCTCCGGAACAATTTGGACCACCTGGGGATCTGTAGCATGCACTGACATCGCAGAGCACACGGGTGCCTCAGCGTTTTGCCTCCATAAAAACGCAGCCGCCGCGATCGGGTTCGAACCCGGGAACTCCGGTTCAGTAGCCGAGCGCCCTAGCCTCTGAGCCAGAGCGGCTGGTCAGGAAACGTTTAAAACAGTTTTCATTCGGATGATATTTAACGGATTATTGCGCCGTGTAATGCGCGCACTAGAGTAAGCGAGAGGGGTACTGCGATTACGGTGTTTGAATGTATACTACTGTGCAGGCAATACCGTCCCCAGCATGGCATGGTGGCGAAAAATGACGGTTATTCAATTCTGGTATACTAGCGGAACTGCTTTTTCTGCATAGCTTAAGGCATCAAAGGTCACGGAGTAAATTGCATCAAAAGATTACAGCTGCGTGAAAGAGTATGGGGCCGCGCAAATATTTTCACTCTGTTAACACTCTTTTTTCACGTTTTGTATGTGTGCAGATTAAATATCTAAGTTGTTGAAGAGATTTTGATGTCATAGGAAGGACATGGGAGCTTCGTTCATAGTTTTCTCTGAAAATGACGCCAAAGTTAGGAAACTCGTTTATCTGTTGGATAAGTGAACCATTATTAATGTAAGCGCATTGCAAAAAATAACGTTTTCTTTTTCGGAAAGGTGATAGCACCGGTTTTATCAAAGATATTTTTGTTTTCGAGATTTTTGCATTTTAAAGAAATACAGAACAGACGCAGCTTGGAAGCAGTGAGTCCTCGCCGTTGGAGATGTTGCATTAGAGAAGACGATCAACGACACATAAAATGTTGAAATTCGATAATCTCATTATTGTAGGTAATTAAAAGAAATGAACCAAGTACAGTGCCATGACACGCCCCTGATAAAACTTGAGCAGAAGATTATGAGGGGTATGTTGCTGGGCAAGTTGGTAGTTGTCGAACACCATGGAACCGCAGCGCTGGCAGACAAGGACAGAGAGGAGGAAGTGTGTGTGCCTTCTCTGTGTCCTTGTCAGCCAGCGCTGCGATTGTATGATGTTCAGTAGATCAGAGAACTTTGTTAAAAGTTACAAATTGTGGCCACCAAGCAAGTTAATCATTATATTGAACAAATTGGCTCCTTACCAGACCCATGTTAAATTTAGCAAATTTAATTACGGAAGAAGATGTCCAACGCATCAGCGAGGACTTCGACAACAGGGTAACAACAATGGGAATAATAGACGACCAAAAAAACGGTTGTTTATTGGAGTCGCCATGGGCGTAAAAAAATTCACTTCATTTTCCTCATCTTGTTTCAAATCACGAGCCTCTTCTTTCCAGCTTTGACAAATAATTTTTTTTAGTAGTATTACACATTTTATTTTTGAAATTATATTTTCCTCATCGCCAGCCATAAATTAGAAGAGCAGGTGAGATCTATCGATCTCAGCCTAGAGTCTGCCTGCCTGTACGTGTCACCGAGATAATGTAAAAGAAAACAAACAAATACAGAAAAAAACTTTTATATCGGTGATTAATTCGCAGGAACCGGGTGGTCGGTATCTGTAATCCTGGGTTTCGCTGGCGACAGCTGACTTGGGGTATAGTTGGATGATTAAGGCTTGCTGGCCCAGGTTGTCCCTGATCAGGGCGTCCCGCTGCTCCTGTATCGGTTGTGGCACAATTAACTTTTTCTCCGGTTTGTCCTGGCATTTCTGTGATGTATGGCAGAGTGTAGGGCTTACTCCGTGCAAAGGACAGTAACAGTAACTTGAGTATTGTGTGGCTCTGATCTTGTGTAAAATGGGAAGACTTGGATATGTGTTCGTATTTTCCTTCAGTTAGTGGCGTCTGAGGAGGACAGTTGTTTGTGTGGCGGTGAGAAATATCTTTCTAGCCTAAGGTGTTCTAGCCAGTCACAATACTGTCTAAGGAGAGGGCTCAGGTAGGAATGCGAATCCGCCCGGTTTGTGAGAGCTCGGGCTAGATCATTCGCAATTTCGTTCCCGGCTAAGCCTTCGTCACCAGGCGTTCAGGTTATTCTGTGTGACTGTGAGAGTGTACTTATTAGTGTGCTCGCCCTTCCGTGAGGTTTTCCGGCAGGGTAGTCCCTGCAAGCTTGTCGGGAGTGCGTCACAACGTGCGATAACTTGTCTTCTCGGTCTTCAGTCCTGATGGCTAAGGCGAGTGCTTCCGCTTCCGCAGGGCCCTTGGCATAGATTGAAGCCCTAATTTTTAACCTCTTATCGTTGTCGACCGCACCGATCGTGAACCTGCCTAGCTCGGCATAGGCACCGGTGTCCACAAGTACTGGTTCCGGGTCTTTTGATAGTGTTTTTTTGCGAGTGCTTTGACTTAGCCTCTCCTTCTAGTCTTGTGCAGTTCGTGGTGCATGTGTCAGGGTAGCGGGTTTACATAGATCTCTCTTGCAGGTGTCGCAATTTAGGACTTGTTCTCACTGGTTCGTATTGCCTGCATAGTTCCAGTCTCGTCAGAATCTCCCTACCCGCTTGCGTTGTGGTTAGGCGGTTTTTCACTCTCTAGAACCGCCTCCTTGAACTCCTAGAAGGTTTTGCGTACTCGGAGTGCTAAAAGACGTTCCGCTGATGTCGGTGGTGGGATGTTTAGAGCAGTATTATATGTTCCCCTTATGATTGTATCAATTTATCTTTCAACAAAGATTTTAATCTCTTGATATGGGAGCCCGTAAGTAATCGTGCTTACGACTAGTGCTAGGATTACGCGGAGTGTCTTCCTCCCACATCCCTTTCCGATGCCAGGTTACCTTTCTTATCATTCTTGATATTTAGTTCATCGTGGCCTTGAGAGTTTTGATTCTATAACCTGCTTTCAGATCCCTTTCCAACCATGGCCCCAAAACTCTGACCTGTTCATTCCACCGGAAATTGATGTAAGATTGAAGGTGGAACAAGAAACCAGTGACACAGAGCATCAAAATGGCGAACTGTAGCGAACGGGATAGGTAGGCAATAGCGTACAGGATCATATTCAGGGTCATTGCGGTGCGAGTTACGTTATCGTGCTCACTCAGATCGGCGGGGCGCCTGACCGCCAGCTTGATCTAATCGGTGATTTGTTGCATATCTTTATGGCTAGTTCTACAGAGGGGATAATGTGTTCGTTGCGTGTATGTATTTCGAACTGTATACAAGGCGACACTTGTAGAATAGGCTCATTCTCTAGATGTGGTGATGTGAGGTCTTGTGTAGAGAGGTGAGCGCTAGTGTGTACGCATATAAGTTCGGATACTTGCGGTGGCTGCTGAAAGCCAGAAAAAGAGGGGGGAAGATATGAGATTTGAGCCGTGATGCAGTGTCTACTTCTGTGAATGACCGAAGATGCACAAGAGGGTAATGCCATCAGCAAAGATTTATCGTTGATTCTGGATGGAGTTCATTTTCATTTCATTTTAATTTTTTCATAATCTTGCCATACAAATTATCAAACCACTGACTGAACCCATAGCCAGAGGATAGTGTGGGCTTCAGAAACAAATTACATAATGGCAATGACACAGCACTTGTGTTAAACTAAAAGCACAAAATCAACGGCTAAAGACCAAAATACCGCATATAATGATAAAAAACAAAATAATGTGCATTTAACAGCAGAATGAGTAAATGTCTGTCAAGGACAACTCTGTACAAGAAATACAAACGAAAAAAGACTACCACAGAGGTCAAATAAGGTTCATAAATTATGTTCTTAATGTTTTATTTGTTTCATGGGAATGCTTTATTTCTGTGGGTGAAGCATTCCAAACCTTGACTGCTGAAAACTGCACCAATTTTTCGCTTTAGATGTTAATATTCGGTGGCGGATTACTGTTACTATGTGGGAGGTTTCTTGTGAGTTGAGAAGGAGAGCGAAACAGAAAGGCATTGAAAGGTTGATTATATTATACTATGTCGCTTACACACACCGCTATCTTTAAAGTCCGCAAGAGGTCAAAAGGAAGGATATTTATTGACTAGAAAAGTAGTCTGCTTGGCTCGTTATACTTGCTTTGTGTTACAATTCAAATAGCCGGTTTTTGTAATCGCCGGATAGAATCAATGTAAGTGTTGTATGTCAAACTCCATAATTCTACGCAGTATGTTAAATGACTGTGAAGGCAAAATTAAGGGTACGCAGTATATGTGTATTAAAACAATCGCGGGCCTATAATAAGGCATAACAGCCAGAAGCCAACTTAGAACAGACGGCGCTAATCTGGTTTTTGCAGTGAAGGTGTTCATCTAGAATGACATCAAGATACTTAAATGAGTGTGTTCGTTCAAGTGAGTGGTCGTTAATGAAGACGTTAATTTGGTTGCTGTCAATGACTTTTGCTCGTGAACTAAATACTATATATTTAGTTTTGCTTGAATTAATCCTTAGCTTTTTGGAAAAAAAACAGCATGAACTTTTTTTCAGTTCTGCGTTTGTTTTTGCTTCTAAATCCTTATGGTTGTCAGCTGTAACTATGATCGCAGTGTCATATGCATACATTAAAATATCAAAGCAACTTAGGACCTTCGGCAAATCATTCAAGTATAACAAAAATATGGGCCCAAAAACGGATCCTTGAGGAACCCCGGTCTGTAAATATTGAAGTGATGATATAATGTTATTCATAACTACAGCTTTTTGACGGTTTTCGATGTAACTAGAAAGTAAGCTGTAGACTTAACTGCGGAATCTATAATGGTTTAATTTGTGGAGCATAATAGCGTGATTTACGGTATCAAACGCTTTCTTTAAACCAACAAATACAACGGCGGGCAGCTTGTTTTCATGTCATGCTGTATTAATTAACTGAGTCATGCTTAGGACAGCAGATGCCGTTGAACTATGTTTTAGAAATCCATGTTGCTGTTGACAGAGTAAATTATACTTTTCTAAGAATTTAAAATTTTGTTGGATAGAATCTTTTCCTAAATATTATTATAACACTTAGGACAAAAATGGGTCTGCAGCTTCACGGATTGGATCGGTCTCCATCTTTGTATACCGGGACAACTTTGGCAGTCTCTAGTGCGGAGGGGTACTTTTTAATGGGGCACATTTTAATGAATGATTAAAATGTTTGCATAAGATGGGTACCAAGATACCAGTGTTTTACTTAAGTATACGTGGGTAAATACCGTCCAGTACGGCCGATTTATTGCCTGATAAGCTGAGAATAATGGATGTAATTTCACCGGGTTCGATTTCAAACATTCCAAAAGTATTGTGATCTGGATTGGATGCTGTATTTTGTTGCTGTGATTCATGGAGTTGAACAGCTAAGGACGGGCCTATATTGGTGAAAAAGGAATTAAATCTTTCTGTAGTACTGCCATCTATTCTCTCCGGGAGAACACGGCGCAAACTGGCTTTGCCAGCGACTTCATTTATTATTTTCCAGACCTTTAGCGAATTGCCGGAAGCCTGTTCAACGAGACGCGTGTAATATGCTTTTTTCGTGCCCTCATCATCGGCACGGATCTGTTGCGCAGACGCTTAAATTGGTTTAGATAGTAAGCATTATCTTTGTGCAGGGGGGCTTCCATTTGCGGTGCCATGAATATTTTTTTTAGAACGGCGAGGATTGGCTCAGTCAACCAAGGGCATAGTGTCGCTACATAAGAGCGAACGCTAATACTTCTGCTGCAGTTAGTAACTATTTGCGAAAGCCTGTCTATTAGGTTACTAAACTCTGTATCGACGTCGTCATGGTATATTACACAGCGGTCGACGGCCAGTAGATTTTCACGCAGAAGGGCATATTCTATTTTAGATAGGTGCTTTTGCTCTTCAAAGACTCTTCAAAGTGTGCAAGCGCAAACTCTTCGCATCTGCCTTGGACTGCCTAAATGTGCATCAACAGCAGCAACTGTTCTTGTTGCCCGGGAATATCTTGTTACTACATACGTACATTGCTGTTGACACCATGAGAACACATAATCGGCACCTTACTCGGGTTTCCTGTCATCACCTCGCAGCACTGCTAACAATTAGGCCGCATACTGCATTCGCCAAAGTCATTAAAGCCCATCGTGCATATCTTCCATCGGAGTTCATTACCGTGCGTCAAGAGCGTGCTCACCTTTATGGAGTCTTCATGAACCTCGGGCTCACCTCTATATTCCTGGCATTACGAAGAAAGCTGGTGTATCACTGCCCGCTCTCAAACAACTGACATTGAATCTCCTGCATTCTTACCACAGTCAACGCATACATGTTTACACAGATGGATCAGTTCGGTCGACCAGTTCTGCGGGGTCGGTGGTAATACCGGCCAGATCCATCTTCATGAAAGTAAAGACGACCTATCCAACATCTTCAACTGGTGCGGAACTCGCAGCCTTACGGGCTAAGGTAGAGTTCATCAGTCAAGAACCTCCAA